>JAGFNQ010004292.1:460498-573322 GCA_024364735.1 Boesenbergia rotunda
TTATTAAGGAAATCGTTAGCATGACATAATTCTATGTCATGAATGTGCTTAGAAAAGAAAGGATGAGACCAAAACCCCTTACAAAATATAAGGCCAACACCTTCCATTAATATGGTTAGAATCAGAGTTTTTGTTTCTCGTTTGGGTTGATGGACACATCCATGCCCAGCTTGAACCTCAACATGTTCAAACCATGGAATTAGTTTATGGATAATATAGTTGGAGTCAGAGGTCAATCCTTAGTTTTGGTTGTTGGACACATCCAAGCCTCACTAAACGGTTGAATGAGCTCCAACCATATTAAAACTACTTCTTGATTAATGGGTCAGCCTTAAGCTTGGAGCATCGATTTGTTGTGCCACAGCCAAAGTCGATGTAATGAGAGGTGCAGTTGGGTGCTATGTATATTGATGCATACTTGTTAATGAGTTAAGAACCCAATGATTTATGCAAACATTCAATTAGTTGATAGCATAAAGTGATAGTTACATATATGTTATATGTAATCGGTATAATTACCTACCTTCATAGCTAAGAAAAACTTGATGGCCACAGCCATGGTTGTTCTTATCTATGGTTGGATATCACCCTATTTGGAGATGCTCCTACGATCTCCCGAATTGATAAAAAGGGTTATTCAATTTGAAAAATAAATAGGATTTTATTAATGTATGTTGATACATTCTTTATCATTCTTCTCACATAATCTCAATTTGTATTTCTAGGTTTATCACTAGATCATGTCTTCTCTGAATCTGCGTTCCATTTTGGACACCAATAAACTGACTGGGCCAAACTTCATGGACTGGCTTCAAAACCTGAGGATAGTCCTCAAGTCAGAGAAGCTTGCTTATGTCCTTGAAGATCAACTTCCTAACCAACCTCCTGAAGGTGCAACTCTAGACCAGCTAGTGGCCTATCAGAAACATGTGACCGATTCTGAACTTGCAAGTTGCATCATGCTAGCCTCTATGATACCTGAGCTGCAAAAGTAGCCTGAGCATATGGATGCTTATACCATCATCTTCCATCTTCATGAGTTGTTTGAAGAGCAGGCGAGATGCGAAAGGTTCGAAGTCTCCAGACTCCTCTTCACCACTAAGATGCAGGAAGGCACTTCTGCCTCGCAGTTTGTGCTAAAAATGTTGGGGTACATTGAGCGACTGAACACACTCGGTTTTGCAATGGATCATGAACTAAGTATTGACTTAATTCTGAGTTGTTTGCCCAAAAGTTATTCACAATTTGTGATGGACTATCGGATGAACAAACTAGAGACCACCATTCCCGAGTTGCTCAACCTACTGAAGACTGTGGAGCCTTCTGTAAAGCCGGATCAAAAGGCGGTACTGTTAGTTGGTTCCTCGAAGAAAGGTTCTAAGAGGAAGGCCAAAGAACAGAATAAAGGAAAGAAGAAAAAGGCCAAAAAGACTGAAAAGAAACCGAAAGGAACTTGCCATCATTGTGGCAAGGAGGGTCACTGGCAAAGAAACTGCAAGATTTATCTTGAGTCCATGAAGAATAAGGCATCCGATGCCCCATCCTCTTCAGGTATCTTCGTTATTGAATGTCACTCTATTTCCTCAAATACCTGGGTACTTGATACTGGGTGTAGCTCACATATATGTAATGACATACAGGGGCTAAGGAATAGAAGAAGACTCGTCAGGGGAGAAGCGGATTTGCGAGTTGGAAATGGAGCAAAGATTGCTGCTGCTGCCATCGGAACATATTTGCTAAAGCTCCCAACGGGACGTGTCTTAGAATTGGATAATTGTCATTTTGTTCCTTCGTTAATAAGAACATTGTATCTATTTCATGTTTGAATGAAAAGGGTTATCATTTAACTTTTAGTAACAATTGTTGTTACATAACTTTAAATGACGTTCTTTATGGGAATGGGACTTTGTGCAATGGTATCTACACGTTAGATTTATCCAGTGACGTTTTCAATATCGAAGTTAGCAACAAACGTGCTCGAATAGATAATCGAATAGACTCCTACACTTGGCATTGTCGTCTTGGCCATGTAAGTAAGAAACGCATGACCGAATTACACCGATGTGGAATTTTGGAATCATTTGAACCCGGTTCATTTGATACATGCGAATCATGCTTAAAAGGCAAGATGACCAAATTACCCTTTTCCGGAAAAGGTAATCCAGTGGGAGAATTGCTTGGTCTAATACATACAGATGTATGTGGACCAATGTCAACTCTTGCACAAGGAGGCTATAGCTACTTCATCACCTTTATCGATGATCACTCACGATTCGGGTACGTGTTCTTGATGAAACACAAATCTGAAGCCTTTGAGAAATTCAAAGAGTTCAGAAATGAAGTAGAGAAACAGCTTGGCAAAAGTATTAAAATACTTCGATCCGATCGGGGTGGTGAATACTTAAGTCAAGAGTTTCAAGATTATCTTAGGGACAATGGGATATTATCCCAATGGACTCCGCCGTATACACCACAGCATAATGGTGTATCTGAGAGGCGCAACCGAACCTTGATGGACATGGTTAGGTCGATGATGAATCATGCAACTCTTCCAAAATCCTTTGGGGCTATGCACTTAAGACAGCTGTTTACTTGCTAAACAGAGTCCCGACCAAGGTAGTCTCTACTACTCCATATGAGACATGGAATAGTAAGAAACCCACTTAACTCACCTTAAGATATGGGGTTGTCCTGCTTATGTGAAGCGGATGTATCAGACAAATTGGATGCTAAGTCTGATAAATGTCTATTTATTGGATACCCTAAGGAAACGAAGGGTTACCAATTCTATCATCCCTTGGAACAAAAGGTGTTTGTTTCAAGGCATGCTGTATTTCTGGAAAAAGAATTTCTTTTACAAGAAAACAGTGGGAGTGGATTGAACTTGATGAAGTTCAAGAAACTCCAATAGACATTACAGAGACACCTAGTCTAGACCCAAACCAATACTCATAATGATGAGCTATCAGTTGAACCTAAGACTACACCACCTCTTCGTAGATCTGATAGGACACGCAATATTCCAGAGAGATACGGATTTCTCGTAAGTGAATCGAACGACGTGTTACTCATAAGCGATGACGAACCTATCAGTTATGAAGATGTTCTGAAAAGTTCAGAAAGGGACAAATGGCTTGAGGCCATGAAGTCGGAAATGGATTCCATGTACGAAAACCAAGTATGGGACTTGGTTAACCCACCTGAAGGGATTAAGCCCATAGGGTGCAAGTGGTTTTCAAGAAGAAAACCGACATGGAAGGTAATGTTATTACCTTTAAGGCAGATTAGTGGCAAAAGGATATCGTCAGAAGCAAGGAATTGATTATGACGAAACCTATTCGCCAGTAGCTATGCTAAATCCATTCGGATGCTCCTAGCCATAGCAGCTCATTATGATTATGAGATATGGCAAATGGATGTGAAAACAGCTTTCCTTAAGGAAACCTGCTTGAGGATGTATACATGATACAACCTGAAGGTTTCACATCGGTTGATAAAACCAAAGTATGCAAGCTTCGACGATCCATATATGGACTGAAGCAAACATCTAGGAGCTGGAACATCCGTTTTGATGAGACAATCAAAAAGTTTGATTTCTCACAAAATCCAGACGAACCTTGTGTGTACTAGAAGGTTAGTGGGAGTGCAGTCGTATTCCTAGTATTATATGTCGATGACATCTTACTTATAGGAAACGATATATTAGTCTTACAGACAGTTAAAATTTGGTAGTCCAAAACTTTCTCCATGAAAGACCTGGGAGAAGCAACCTATATTCTTGGGATTAGAATCTATTGACATAGATCAAAACGGTTGCTTGGTCATTCGCAGTCTACATATATAGACCGAGTGCTAAAAAGGTTTAGCATGTCGGAATCCAAAAAAGGTTACCTTCCCATCAGGCATGGGATCAACCTTTCAAAGTCTATGTGTCCGCGCATAGAAGACGAGAGGATTTGCATGAATAAGATTCCTTATGCATCCGCGATAGGATCTATCATGTATTCTATATTATGTACAAGGCCCGATGTATCGTATGCTTTGAGCGTCACAAGCAGATACCAGTCGGATCCAGGAATGGATCATTGGGCGGCTGTTAAGACAATCCTTAAGTACTTAAGAAGAACTAAGGATGTGCTCCTAATATATGGAGAAGGAGATATGGTAATACGTGGGTATACAGATGCCAGTTTCCAGACAGATAAGGATGACTCCAAATCTCAGTCTGGATACGTATTTACTTTGAATGGAGGTGCAGTAAGTTGGAAAAGTTCCAAACAAGACACCGTAGCGGATTCCACCACGGAAGCGGAATATATCGCAGCTTCGGAAGCAGCAAAGGAAGCAGTCTGGATCAAGAAGTTCGTCTCCAAACTTGACGTGGTTCCAACCATTGATGATGCAGTGCCGGTTTACTGCGACAACAATGGAGCTATTGCACAAGCAAAGGAACCAAGGTCTCATCAGCGATCCAAACACGTGCTTCGCCGCTATCATCTGATCAGAGAGATTATAAGTAGGAATGATATACAAATTGAGAAAATTCCCACTGAAAGGAATTTAGCGGATCCTTTAACAAAGGACTTGCCTCATAGCAAGTTTGAGGGTCATGTTAGAGCTTGTGGTATTGGATACCGTAGCGATTGACATTAGGCCAAGTGGGAGTTTGTTAGTGATATGAGAGAAGTGTCCTAAGGCAATCGCCTTATGATTGTAAACATTTATTTTAATAAATGATAATTCACTATTTGAGTATACATGTTTGTATTTGATTGGGATCTTAAACTCATCTACTGAATGTCCGCAATACAACTCACACATAAGAGAATTTGTGATGGGATCACAACTAGTGATTATCTCTAAATGTGCAAATGTGAAGTATTAAAATATCCCTAGTCGATGAATTGATAAATACGGACACTATCAATTCTGTTGAGACTATCATGGGTTATTCTCTAATCAGCTGATTCTCACTGGCTGGTGACATTGGGATGCCCGGAGATAAACATGGATGCTAGTTAAGGGAACTAGTTCATTGGAGTGACTAGCTGTAAGACTTCATATGGTTATCTATATAGATATGTCAATGAAGTTCTAACTGCGGCTTAAGTGCGATGTTCCTTTGACTTACGGTGTTCAAGTCATCTTGGTCATGGAGACATATACTTTAACATCTTAAGCAAGCATCTCCAAGGAGGTGTGGACCCAGGATGATTGGGTATAAGCCGAAGTGCCCGAAGATGTTTGAACAGCCTACAAAAAATTCACCACTCCTTGCGAGGAGATGTATACCCAGGCCTATCGTCGGATTGTTACTCAAAACCTCTGGCCAGAGTATATCATGTTTGGAGTGTGAGTATCTAAAATACATGAGAGTAATTAGAAATCCAAAGGGCGAGAAAGACATTACTTGGGCTAGGTGTGACGTAGTCAGCCTAGTGGGGACTGACACAAATAGACCGTGTCCTGAACCAAGTGGGTATAAGATGGTGAAGGGAATGGGGCACGATTCATTAGAGCTGCTGAAGGGTTTCAGAATTCTTTCTGAGGTCAACCGTTGATCTTTCGATTAATTGGGGGTCATGATGTACTACTAGGTGACACTCATGATCGTTCTATAATTTGTTGATTATAGACGGCCAACATAAATCGAAACCCTATTTAGTCACACGCACTATGAGTAATCCGAGGGATTAAAAACGAGTTGAAAATTGGATTTTCCGATCAAGAGAAATAAGTCGAATCTGAATTTATCAGAGGCGCGATGGAAGCTAAAAATGGCTAAGTCTTTTGAAGGCTTATTGGGCGAATTAAATGAGTTTAATTCGCGATCGGTTCGGCTTGGTTTGGCCGGCCAGTGAGGGTGCCAAACCCCTTGGGTTGGCCGGCCACAAGAAAGGGAAGAAACCAATTTAATTGGTTTAATTAATAAAATAAATCTAGTGCGATTTGTTTTATAAATTATGGATAAATAAATTTGTGTAATGAAATTTATATAAATAAATTTATAGAAATTTATTCTTTTTATGGAAATTAAAATGATCCATGGAATGGTTTATTTTAATTTTATAAAATCAATAATGAATTGATTTTTCCATAATAAGAAAGTTTATAAATTTTTATAAAATTTATTCCATAATAAAAGGAGAGATTAATTAGTTTTGTTATAAAGTTAGTTATAATAAAACATGGTTTAAACGGAATAATTCATAAGAGAATTTATAGGATAAATTTTTTATGATAACTAATTTCGTTAATTCCATTAAGAGGAGACTTGGCATGGGAGAGATTACTATATAAAGGAACCAAGGCTATGCTTAAGTTCCATGATCAATAGAGCTATCAAGAGATAATTCTCTCCCTCTCTCTCTTATTCTCTCTTCTTCTTCCCTTAGGGCCGGCGCCCTCCTTAAGGATTAGGGCCGGCTCCCCTTGTCCAAACAAGGGCCGCCGCACCCTCACCCCTCCAAGTTGGTTGCCGTGAGCTATCAAGAAGAAGGAGAAGGCAACCAAGTAGAAGAAGAAGCGGATCACAACTCCTCTCTTCCCGGAATTTTGATTCCGTTACTTTGGTGGTTAGTTGCCTATCTTTTCTCTTGATCATATAGTTGTGCCTTTAGAGAATCTATTAGTTCTCGTCGGCACAAAACTCATGACTTTGCGAAGTCATCCCGAAGAGAACTCGGCGTTGACGCGAATAGAGGCGAAGCTTCCAAGGGACGCTACGGTTGGATCTCGTCCCTTACTTCGAGTTACGCGAGGTACTTGGTAAATTAGTTTACCTTTCCGCAAAGTTTTAATTTATGATCATGTCAACACACCATAAGGTTGCATGCTAGATACGTGGTTAAAATAATTTAGGAAATTATTTTATGCTAATTCTTCCGCTGCACGTAAAAATTTAAAATTTTACGAACCCGTATCCTTGTCGACATGCACCCGGTCCCAACAGAGCCGAGGGATGCGGACTTCGAGCCGTACGTGAAGGGTGGCATAGAGGCAAGATGGAGGCTTGCGTGCTCATCCGAGGGACGAGGGCCAAAGATGAAGAGGGCGTGAAAGCAACAGTCAAGACTGCTGGTGAAGAGTCAACTAGGTTCAGAGAGGCTGAGTGTGAGTGCTTGTACTCAGGGGATAAGCCGGGAGGGTCTGAGTGCGAGAGAGACTTATACTCGGGAGTGAAACCCTAGGCTTAGGTCCATCCCAGTCGACTGGCCCAGGGGCAGTCGACTGGTGTTGACTGGAACAGCTGGATTCGAACGTGGTACTACAACGGTCGAATCTGAGTGGGACCAGTCGACTTCTATTTGGGCAGTCGACTGGTAGCGGCTGTTTCAGGTTCGAGCCTTATTTAAAGGGGCTCGTTTACTACCTTGCTTTTTGACGAAACTCGCTTGGGTAAAGTGAGTTAGTAGTCTACTGTGATCAGAGAGCGTCCTACGTGTTGTCGCGAGGTTTCTCCACCCACAAGGAGCGACAGATCTAGCCGGAGGTTGTCCGGGGGTTGATCCACCGAAGGATTCTTGGATTAGTCACCCGGCCGGGGTGGATACCAAGTAACCGATAAGTGTTAGCATTGTTTCTAATTCTTTTACATATTATTTCCGCTGCAATAACAATTCAGTAGAGATCCAAGATCCGAAAAAGTGCATTCACCCCCCCTCTGCACGCCAAAATCGATCCTTCAGCTTGGAGGGCTAGGTTGAAGTCCCAGTGAGTGAAGCTGGGCATGGCACGAATCAGAAATCGGCCGGAGGCTTGTTCTCATGACTTAGTGGAGATTTGACCTTGCCTAGATCGGTCTGGTGACCGATCAGGGAAGTTGGAACAGTGCTCATTCGTGGATCGGTCTGGTGACCGATCCAGCGATGACTGATCAGTCTGGTGACTGATCAGGGAGCACACAGTGAGCCAGGGAACCTACTGCCCGGCTCCTGATCGGTCCGGTGGCTGATCAGGGAGCAGGCAGTTCACTCACTGCATGGCTCCTGATCGGTCTGGTGACCGATCTGAAACACAGTTTAGACCGTTCTGGTGAACGATCAAGCGTCGCAGACTCCATCTTACAACCGATCAGGATGGATCCTGATCGGTCAGGGAGCTGCCTGATCGGTCTGGTGACCGATCAGGCCAGTGTAGCCGTGAAAGCTGGGAGTCACAGCAAAGCGGTGGATCGGTCTGGTGACCGATCCACGAGTCCTGGATCGGTCCGATGACCGATCACTTTAATTCAAAATGCACTGTTAGACGCTTTGATCATGTATGAACACATCTGATTCTCTGCGCTTAATCTCTGATACTTGATTCTCTGCTTGATATATTGTGCTAATGCTCTGATTAAGTGTGCAGGTGACAGGGATGGATTCAAACACTCAAGGAGAGTCAATGAAAGTCTTTCCTTAGAGCAGGTTTGTCCATTTGCCATCTCAGGTTGCAACAGCTGGAGCTGCTGACTGGAGCTTGGCTGAGGGAAGCTCAGGGAGTCTAGGGAGAGCTTAGTGGTAGCTGGCATTGGCAGGTGAGCTGCTAGAGGCTGCAGAGAGGTGGTGACCTGGCGATAGTGGAGAAGACTTAAGCTACGTAGCGGAGAAGGGCTCGAGAGACTTCTTGCTAGAGCTTGCTTTTTACACTTCTTGCTGCGTGCTTGTGCTATCTGCTGTTCCATCATCTTGAGCAAGCAACTGTGATCTTTAAAGTAACCTTCTGTTACTTGGGCACTTGGGAGAAGAGAAACAAGAAGCTTGAGTCCATCAGCGAGAAGACACGAAGAGGAGAGTCATGCGAGAGATCGTCGCTGGGTGGAGCTCGGAGAAGTTTGCTTGTGTTCTTGTGGTTCTAAGTGCTAAGTAAGATCATTCTTGTGTTTTCTGTACTTTATACTTCATCATCTTGAAACGCTATGGAGAGGTTACTGCACCAAGAAGGAGGTTACTTTCTATACGGATTTTCTGGGGCTTGATCTGCCAAAGATCAAGGGATCGCCCACCTTAAGGGTACGCCAAGGAGTAGGGGCAAGTTATCCCCGAACCTTGTAAATCCTCTTGTTAGTGTTTTCGTGTTTGTGCTTAGTTTAGGGTTTAGTTTTCTACAACTCTATTTTTCTTGTGCTTCCGCTGTGCTACTAACATTTGAGGTGCAGAAAATTAAAAAGAGCTAAAGCTCAAGTGTCTGGCTACATTCACCCCCTCTCTAGCCATCCAAGTTCCAACAAGTGGTATTAGAGCTTGGGGCTCTGTACAAGCGGATTAACAACCGAGAGTCAACTACAATGGCTTTGAGAGAAGGTTTTTCCACCACCCGACCTCCCTTCTTCGATGGAGCAGATTTTCAATATTGGAGATCGAAGATGGAGTACTATCTACAGATGGATTTCAACACTTGATTCGCTGTAAAGGAGGGTTTTACCCCTCCAATGGATGATGAAGGCAAAGAACTAGAATCTTGGCGTTGGACAGATGAACAAACCCGGAAGAGTGAAGTCGACGAAAAGGCGGTGGTAACCATACAATGTGGCATGAACAAAGACCAACTCATCAAGGTTGGTCCCTTTACAAGTGCAAAAGACTTGTGGAATAAACTCATTAAACTCCATGAGGGAACCCGAGATTCAAGAATCGCCAAGAGGGATTTGTTCCTCAACCAACTCCAAAACCTCTCCATGAATGAGAATGAAACCGTATGTGAGCTACATAGTCGGTTCAAGGAAGTCCTCAATGGTCTTTATTCTATTGACGAAAAGGTCGAAAATCGCAACCTTGTAAGGTATGTGTTAAAAGCATTTCCAAGGAATGCTTTGTGGTCATTCATGGTGGATGCCTACAAAGTTTCCAAGGACTTATCAATTGTAAAGTTAAATGATTTATTTTGTGAGATGGAACTTCATAAAATGACTAACAAAGGCCCCAAGGAGAAGGGGATTGCCTTAGTTGTAGGAGAAAAGACTAAGAAGAAGAAGGAGAAGAAGAAGGAGAAGGAAGTCTCATCATCTTCATCTTCGTCCGAATCCGAGTCCGAGTCCGAGGAAGATGGCAGTGGCTCTTCCTCCTCTGAGATGGCCAATTTCGTTAGAAGGATGATGAGAAGGAGTCGACGCTTCAAGGGTAAAGGTAATCCTAGTGAAGCTAATGTTGATAAATCTAATGTAACTTGTTATGAGTGTAGTAAGAAAGGGCACTTCAAGAGTGAATGCCCGAAGCTAAAGAAGAAGGAGGAGAAATCCAAGAAGGAGGATAGATCCAAGAAAAAGAAGAAGGCCTTGAAGGGCACTTTGGATGAATCTTCATCTAGCTCATCCGAAGAGGAGAAGGATGAGAAGAGCACACACCATGTTGCTCTCATGGCCTTGGAGGGAGAAGAAAGCAGTGATGAATCCTTCGACTCCTCAAACGCGGCTTCATCATCTTCAGATGATGAAGAGGTAATCACTCCCGAACTTGAGAAATGCTATAGAACAATTGCATGTTTAACCGATTTTTTGAAGAAGTCAAAACGAAAAATTAAGTCTTTGAAAATTGAAGTTGAACAATTGAAATCCTCTAGGGATGAGGATGTAGATGATTTACATGTAGAAATGTTAGAGGATGAGATTAAGTCTTTGAAAATTAAAGTTGAACATTTGAAGTCCTCTAGGGACGAGGATGTTGATGATTTGCATGTTGAATTGTTAGAGGATGAGAACAAATCATTAAAGAGTGAAGTTGAGAGACTCAAGAGTATTCTTGAGAAATTCTCAACAAGCTCAAAGATTTTAGACATGATCTTGAATGCCCAAAGGGAAGTCTACAATAGGGCCGGTATTGGTTGTCGACCCAAAGAACCTTCATTTGTGTCCTTAATGTCTAGGACTGATATTAGACAATCTAAGACACCTAGGGTTCAATGAAAAGTAGTCAAGGCATGGGTGTCTATGTCTTGTTTAGTAGGTGCTTTAGGTTCCAAGGTTTGGGAACCTAAATCTTCTATTTTTTGAATTCTGTAGGTTGTGATTGAGGGGGAGCATCTATCAACTTGGTTCGTTGATAGTGGGTGCTCCAAACATATGACCGGTGATAAATCATTATTTACTACCCTTCAATGCAAAAATAGAGGTAATGTTTCTTTTGGTAATAACGGTAGTCATAAGGTCATAGGAATAGGAGACATTCAAATATCCGAATGTCTTAGAATTAAAAATGTCCTTCTAGTCAAGGGGATGATATTTAATCTCCTAAATGTCAGTCAATTGTGTCATGCGGGTTACACGATTGATTTTCAACCAAGTCAATGTCTAGTTAGACAACATGACACCTCTGACACAGTACTAGTAGGAACAAGAATAGATAATATTTATCAAGTTTCTTTTAAAAGTACTACTAATGCTTTTGCTAAGTGTCTCATGTCAAAAGAAGAGGAGGTCACCCTTTGGCAGCGGAGACTAGCACATGTAAACATGAAGAACATCCGAAAATTGGCCAAGAAGGGTTTAGTCCGTGACTTACCAAGCATCAAGTATGAAAAAGAAAAGATCAGTGATGCATGTCAAATGGGTAAGCAAACAAAATCTGCACATAAAGGTAAAAGCACTGTAAGTACTTCTACCGCTTTGGATTTACTTCATATGGACTTGTTTGATTGTAGCACTATCATATCATTGAATGGAAGTAGATATTGCTTTTCTATCATTGATGATTTTACTAGATATACATGGACTTATTTTCTTAAATATAAGGATCAAACCTTAGATGTTTTCATTTCTTTTTGTAGAAGAGTTAAAAATGAAAAATCATCAACAATTAAGACAATAAGAAGTGATCATGGAGGTGAATATCAAAATCAACGATTTTTAGAATTTTGTCAAGATAGAGGGTATAGACATGAGTTCTCCACTCCTAGAACACCACAACAAAATGGTGTTGTAGAAAGGAAGAATCGTGTTTTACAAGAAGCTGCACGAAGCATGCTCAATGAGTACTCACTACCGAGTTACTTATGGGCTGAAGCTGTGAACACAGTTTGCTATGTGCAAAATCGAGTCCTCATTCATAGATTTCTAGGAAAAACTCCACATGAACTTTGGTTTGGAAAACCACCTACGGTTAAACACCTTAGGGTGTTTGGTTGTAAGGGATTCATTATAAACACCAAGGACCATCTTGGAAAGTTCACAACAAAGGCTGATGAAGGGATACTAGTCGGGTACTCCCTAGTTAGCAAAGTCTACCGAGTCTACAATAAGAAATCTAGATTAGTTAAAGAATCTTCTGATGTTGTTTTTGAAGAAACTCCAAAAGCAAATGATCAACCAGAAGATGTTGAAGGAGTTCAATTCGAACTTAGGAAACTAGGTTTGAATGAAACTCCAAGTGTTGTTGATGGTGATGAATCCGATGACGGTGAGCCTAGACAACCCATAGATCAGCCAGATCCTGAGGCTGAGCTTGTGTCTAGTGAAACCATTTAAGAAGAACCACCAACACCAAGGCAAACTAGGTTAGCCTCTAGTCATCCCCAAGACCAAATTGTTGGAGACATCCATCACGGGGTTAGGACTAGATCATTCTTTAGGAATGAGGCTAATGAAGTTGCCCTAATTTCCGAAATTGAACCTAGGATAATTGACAAAGCATTAAATGATCCCGATTGGATCATTGCTATGCAAGATGAACTAGGTCAATTCGAATGAAGTCAAGTTTGGGGCTTAGTCCCTAGACCTAAGAAGACAACCATCATTGGAACCAAATGGGTCTTTAAAAATAAACTAAACCATATGGGAGAAATCATAAGAAACAAGGCACGCTTAGTAGCCAAGGGCTACAGTCAAGTTTAATGCCTTGATTATGATGAGACCTATGCTCCCGTGGCACGATTAGAGTCCATCCAATTGATGTTTGCATTTGCATCACATCGAGGTTTCAAGCTATATCAAATGGATGTCAAATTGGCCTTTCAAAATGGTTTAATAAGGGAAGAGGTCTATGTCGAACAACCTCCGGGGTTTGAGAGTACCGAATTCCCAAACCATGTGTTCAAGCTCAAAAAGGCACTTTATGGCCTTAAACAAGCACCCCGAGCTTGGTATATATGAGCGGTTGTCGACATTTCTAATTGAAAAAGGCTTTGTTAGAGGCTAAATAGAGCCTACAATATTTCTACGAAGAGATGGTGACAATATCTTTGTAGCCCAAGTATATGTCGATGACATAATTTGTGGCTCAAACAATAAGGGCTATTTGAATGAATTTATTGGGCACATGGAGAGTGAATTTGAAATGAGTCTAGTGGGAGAGTTGAATTTCTTCCTTGAACTTGAAATCAATCAAACTCGCGACGGGATCCATGTGCACCAATCAAAGTATACTCAAGAGATGCTTCAAAAATTCAATATGAGTGATTCGAAAGAGGTAACCACTCCCATGGCTACAAACACAAGATTAGACAATGATGAGACTGGTACACCTGTTGATTTGACTCAATATCGGAGCATAATAAGTAGTCTGCTATACCTCACAGCTAGTTGACCTGATATACTCTTTGCTGTGGGTATGCGCGCTAGGTATCAAGTATGTGCTAAGGAATCTCATCTAATTGCTGTTAAACGAATTTTGAGATATCTTAAAGGCACAATTGGAGTTGGTCTTTGGTACCCCCATACCGAATCATTTGATCTAATTGGCTATACCGATTCCGACTATGCTAGATGCAAATTGGATCGGAAAAGCACAAGTGGGGGTTGCCAATTCCTAGGATCATCTCTAGTTAGTTGGTCAAGTCGAAAGCAACATTGTGTTGCTCTCTCCATGACCGAGGCAGAATATATCGCCATGGGAGAGAGCGTATCACAATTGTTGTGGATGATTCATACTTTATAGGACTATGAATTAAGCTACAAAGGTGTGCAAGTGTTGTGTGACAACATTAGCACAATTAACCTAACCAAGAATCCGATCCATCACTCTAGAACCAAACATATTGAAGTGTGTCACCACTTCATTAGAGATCATGTTGCTATGGGAGATATTGTACTCTCATATGTATAGTCCAAATCAAATCTAGCGGACATTTTCACTACACCACTCCCCGAAAATGAGTTTAGTTTCTTAAGAAGGGAGTTGGGAATCTATCGCTCTTCATAGACATCAAAATGCATTCAAAACCCTTCATGATCAATTCGAATTGTTGGGAAACAATTGGGAAATTTGGGGACATCTCACACAAACTATAAAGTTTACCAAAATATTTTTGTTTGCTAGAAATGGGGTGAGATGCTAGGATCAACTAAATCTCTCAAAATGTCAATGCATCTCTTGAGAAATTAGGTTGACGAGATAAAAATCACTTTGGTGACTAAGTATGGGGAAAACCAATGCATAACAGATGTATATTTGGCTCCATGATCATACTTGGACATTTCAATCAAGGAAACTTGATTGGAGACTTGAATTTGGTATAAACCTTCTTGTAATTGCTTGAATGTTTGTTGATTGAGTTTGACTCCACTTGGGTGGAGCAAAGTGATTTGTCAAAACCATAAGGACCTTTGATCCTTGTTTAGGGATCAATTATAGTCAAGGGATCACCTCCAAGATCGATATTTTTCATCAGATCTTCACAAAAATCGTTTGAAAATCTGAAACTGAAGGTTTCAGATCGTATCAGGGGAATCCAGGGAGCCTAATCGGTCACCGGACCGATCAGGAGTGTGTCTGATCGGACCCAGGACCGATCTGGCCCTCCCTGTGGTGATCGGTCCACCGATCGATCAGAGGGGTCACAGAAAACATCGTGAAATATCGGCCAAACATTCTGTGTTAGCCTAGATCGGTCCACAGACCGATCTGGCACCCTGTGGTGATCGGTCCACCGACCGATCAGGGGGCTCACAGAATACTCTCCAAACCTACTGTTCGCTTCCTGATCGATCAGTTGATCGATCAGGAGCCTACCTGATCGGTCACCCAACTGATCAGGATCAGGCTAGTCCGATCAGGCCGGACCCTGATCGATCTGGGCGCTCCCAGATCGAACGGTGATCTGTTCGATCGCATTAAATTGTGGTTGGTGGACCGATCCACCAACCGATTAATTCCTCCGAAACTCTTTCTTCCCAAGGCCTAGCGCCGAAATCCTCTCTTGTGCGTGCGATCAACTTGCTGTGCGAGAGCTCCTCCTTGTTGGTGCAGGAAGCACTAGATCGAACCTTGTTTTGATATTGGCAAAGGATTCAAAGTTAAGGGTTATTTGTTGTCTAACAATGCTGCTTGAGTGTGCAGGAAACAAAGTCCTAGCGAAGGGCTGCTAGGCACCTGACGATGGGCTGTCAGGAAACCAAGTCCTGGCGAAGGGATGCTGGGCGAAAACCAAGTCTTGGCGAAGGGATGCTGGGCGAAAACCAAGTCCTGGCGAAGGGATGCTGGGCGAAAACCAAGTCCTGGCGAAGGGATGCTGGGCGAAAACCAAGACCTGGCGAAGGGCTGCTGGGCAAAAGTCCAACTGGTGAAACCGGTTGGCACCAGGTAAATTCTCCCGAGAGGAGTAGGTGAGGACGCATTCCCCTCGAGGGAACATTAGGCGTCGGTTCGACCTAGGGCTCCATTTTGGAGACCCAAAGTCAGAACCAAGACAGCTAAGGCTGTTTTAACTAACTTATTATTTGCTGTTTTGGACTAACCCTGGATGCAGGACCGAAGGACTGTGTTTCTGCAGCTCAGAGAGCCTCAAAGGAGTGAGGCCGTAGCTGAGTAGGGCGCCCCGGATGTGTCGGGCGTCCCAGAGTCAACCCAAAGTCAGCAGAGAGGTAAACGCCCCAACAGCAGCGCAATTGGGGGCGCCCCGCGTGTGTCGGGCGCCCCGCATGTCGGGCGCCCCGCGTGTCTCGGGCACCCACTGTGCCACGCCACTGAAGGCTGCTGCAGCTCACTCTCGCGAAGCCCTGAAGATGACGCTTTGACCGGTCAACCGGGCGCCCCGCGCGCGTCGAGCGCCCCGGTCAAAGCTGATCCCGAAGATGAAGAGATCAGCCTTGACCAGAGGGCTCGCCGGATCAAGAGCCATGTGGGGGGCGCCCCGAGCATGTCGGGCGCCCCCTGCCCTATATAAAGAGGGCCTCGACCCTATTCTTAAACAACGAATTCCTTCGACAATTCTACGCTCTTCTGCTTCCACGACACGCTCCAGAAAGCTGCCAACTCAAGCCGACGACGTCCCGCTGCTCCAGAACTTCAATCTTCACCGGATGTCGGTAACAAGAGTTGTATTTAAGTTTACGAGAATATTTTTATTATTATTTGTGTGTAAACTTTTGCGAACTTATAGAATTGCCCGCAGAAAACCGTCAACGACCGTGGGCCTTGGAGTAGGAGTCGACCCAGGCTCCGAACCAAGTAAACCGGCTGTGTTTGCGTTGTTGTGTTCTCTTTTATTTCCGCTGCGCACCCGCTCTTTTTAAATCCGAACGAATTGCGACATTCACCCCCCCTCTCTCGCATTTCTCGATCCAACAAGTGGTATCAGAGCGGGGTAGTTCAAACTTGGTGCAACCACCAGTTTGAAAGTTTTTTTCGGATTTACGAATTTTTTTAATTTTATTTCTTTTCTTTTTGTTAATCAACGCAACTCAATCTCGTACGCCTTTTTCAATTTTGAATTTTCATCTTTTCACCATAAGTCTGAATTAATAAAACGAACAATTCTTAAAAATTTGTCATAAATTTTTTTTATTATTATTTTAATATTATTTCTCGAAATTCGTGCCACTTTAATTCGAGCAATCTTTTAACTCTTATTTTTCACCATTAATCAGAATATTCATTTTCCAAAAATTTTGCCTCAAATTTTTTATTATTATTTTATTATTATTCTGCCTCGAAATTAGTGCAATTTTTTGGGTAAATTTTTTTTCTTCTTCTCCCGCACTACTAATCCAAGACCAAGTCTTGGTACATTTCGGTTAATTCTGTTGTGTGCAAGGGTTTTTAAATGGCCAATCGAGAATGGAACAGCATTCGTCCACCTCTCTTCTCCGGTGAAAACTTCAATTCTTGGAGAAGTCAAATGGAGTTCCATCTAAAGACCCATATGGACATATGGACGATCATTCAAACAGGGTTCCACCCCCCTACAGAAGATGAACGATCAATTGCATGGGACAAACTGAATGAACCAACCCTCAACCAAATTGAGACTGATGCAAGAGCAACTGCAATTCTTCAATGCGGTCTAACCAACGAACAACTCAAGCTAGTCGGTTCATTTGGATGTGCTAGAGAAATTTGGGAGAAATTGATCAATCTTCATCAGGAAATCTCAGATGAAGAAGAAGATCAGGTAAGTTATCTCGCACTCTCGGTCCAAGCACAGACAGCTGAGTCAGAGTCTGAACCTGAAGCTAGAGTCGAAATCGAACCAGCAGAATCAGACGACGAATTAACTGAGACGGTAACCAATTTCAAATTCTTTTCTAAATTAGAATTAAATAATCAAGATGATACTGCAATGGTCGAGGAAGGTATAACTTTTGCAGGGAAAACTCCAAGAGAACCACCAAAGAAGGAGCTTCAACCGGTACCCAAGTCCGACTCAAACACGGAATCAAAAGGTAAAATTACAAATTTGAATTTTAAAAATCATATAATTTGTTACATATGCAGGGAGAGAGGGCACTACCAAACTAAGTGTCCTACTCGAAAGATTCAAACGTTACCACCGACGGCGACAAAGGAACGAGCTCCAAAAGCACGAAAGAACAAGAGTCGCATCCAATGCTTCAAGTGTCAGGAGGTTGGGCATTACAAAGATGAATGCACAGATAAAAGCTACAAAGATCCAGGGCAACCAACCAAGATGGGTAACTGTAATTTATATACAAATCCACTCTTTACCTTGAACACTGATAGTTTAATTAATCTCCCTTGGTCAAATTTAGATATGGATGCATGCTTAGATAACTTGATGAAATCATGTATATTAGCAAAGTCAAAATTCAAAATGTTAAGACAAGAAAATGAGACTTTGAAAATTAAAATTGATATACAAGAAAAACTGATTAATAATTTTGCAAACTTAGAAAATCCAGAAATTTCTCCTCACTATGACATTATCTGAAGTTTTGTCTTGGCTATTCATAGGACTAGATAGCTTAAGGACTTAACCAATTACTTGAAATTTGAAAACATAGTATTGGGAGGAGGTGAGATGATAGTACGTTGGGGAAACCAACTCTAATAAGATCAAGTCTACTTGGTCTCTTTAGACTGGTGAAACCAGCCGAAGCTACCGATCCAAGACCCAAGCTAGTTAGACCAGAAAATGACCTAATTTAATTTGAAAATGAAATTTCATTAAAAGGCTTTGTCTAGGAAAGGGTGGATGATCCCATAAGGCTACGGCCAAAGAAGGCCTAGTGCCTCGCCAAGACCTGGAAGCCAATTTCTGAAATTCAAATTCAAATTATCTTATGTCAAATTCGAATCTAACACAAATTTCAAATAATTATAGATTCAAACCTGTTTTCAAAAACTCTTTTTCAAATTCAAATCTGTCTTCGAAATCAATTATACTTTTTCAAAAATAAACATTTTTTTTCTTTCAAAGCTTAACATTTTTTTAAAAATTATTTTTACCTTCAAACCTGTCTCACAAGAACTTTTAAGGCTAACTGTTTGAAAACTCTAGATTGGGTGAGACAGAAAAATTAAGTTCAAATTAAAAATTCTTTTATGTTGTGTTTTCATTCAGAGAATAATTTCAACATAGTCAAACCATGATTAACATGGTTAAACCTTAGTCAACTGAGTCAAACATGGTCAAACCTAGTTAATGCTAAAGACCCTTCAAGCACTTAGATAAAGTTAAGACAAGTCGAATACAAGGGGAGTTCTTTTTAGATTTAGTCTCAAAACCTGATTTAGTATCATTTCAGAATAAGGCCTTCAAAAATTACTCAAAATTCTTGGTATATTACTATCTCTTTGAAAAATTATTATCATTTCAAAATATTTCTTTTCAAAAACTGTGTTATTATTATTACTTCAAATTGAGGTGTCAAAAATTTATCTCCTTGAAAGTTTCATACTCAGAAGATTATTCAAAATTATTCTTTTGTTTTTAATAAACCCTAAAGACACAGAGGAAGGTCCACTTCATGATCTACTAGGACTCCTAGGATGTGTCAAATTTAGGGGGAGTTTGATTCAAAAGAAGAATTTCTGAAATTTTTTTTGATAATTATTTGTGTTGAAGTTATTAGATAATTCTTATAATTTAAATCAAACTCTAAAACTCAGAGGAAGATCGCTTGTAGTCAACAAGCTTCCTAGGACTGGGTCAAGTTTAGGGGGAGATGAAATTAAAAGAATTATTGAGCATTTTCAAAAATTATATGTTTTCATGCACTGCAAGTTCAAAATCCTTTTGAAAACTTAAATAATTTTTCTGTCAAAATACTATTATTTTACAAAATTCTTGTGGCTTATGAAATTAATTTTATAATATTTACTTGGGTTGGAGAAAATTTTCCAGGACACTTAGGAAAATGTCCTTGTAGTCAACAAGGTTTCCTAGGATTGTGTCAGACTGGAAAAGAAACCTAGTCAAGTAAAATATTTTGTGTTCAAAATGCATAATCCTTTTCAAAAATTACTTATACTTTTCAAAGTCTAAGTCTTTTCAAAATTACTTATATCTTCAAAAATACATAATATCTGTCAAAAAGTACTGCTATAATGTTTTCAAAAGTATAAATATTTTTCAAGGCAATATTGTTCTAAGTGCGTGAATTTTCTAAAAGATTGGCCTACAAATATAAAATATCTTTTCAATACTTTTCCAAATAAAGTTTTGTTGGTGCAATTTAAAACTATTTGCTATACTTTCAAGAATTATCCTAAGTATTTTTATGCTTTCAAAACTCATAGGCTCTGATACACAAACGCTCTCCTTAAAAACTTCTCTCAAAATATTTTTATATTAGACTTAAAAATGGTCTAAAACATAAGGAGAAGAGTTTTACATTAAGGGGGAGAGAAAGGGAATGTTATTTTTAAGCTATTTCAAAATCTTAAGCATTTCTAAGTGGTTCAAAGTTATTTTTAGTGCATGTTTTCTTAAATAAAATTTTCCTTAGTAATCAAAATTTGTCTGAGAAAAAGGGGTTTTTAACAAAAGTTTAAGCTTGCTTTTCAAAAGTGTTTATGGATACAAATACTTTTGCTCTTTTTGAAAAATACTTTGTCAAAAACTTATTTTTGGTAGAACTCAAAACTCCCCATTAGAAACTTTGCTAACCCATGTATGCTTTTGATATATGTCAAAGGGGGAGGAAAGGTCAAAGTTAAGTATTTTAAGTATTTTATAACACAAGTATTCAGGATTTTAGAAGGAGTATGAAAAATAAAGAATTTTTTTAACTCTAGAGTTATGCTTCACTGTTTACCTTATACTCTTAACTGTTGTAATTTTTTTTCAACTCTACAGTTATGCTTCAGTTATGCTTCACTGTTTACCTTATACTCTTAACTGTTGTAATTTTTTTCCTTAACTTTGAATTGTGTTGCCATAATCAAAAAGGGGGAGATTGTTGGTGCAGGAAGCACTAGATCGAACCTTGTTTTGATATTGGCAAAGGATTCAAAGTTAAGGGTTATTTGTTGTCTAACAATGCTGCTTGAGTGTGCAGGAAACAAAGTCCTAGCGAAGGGCTGCTAGGCACCTGACGATGGGCTGTCAGGAAACCAAGTCCTGGCGAAGGGATGCTGGGCGAAAACCAAGTCTTGGCGAAGGGATGCTGGGCGAAAACCAAGTCCTGGTGAAGGGATGCTGGGCGAAAACCAAGTCCTGGCGAAGGGATGCTGGGCGAAAACCAAGACCTGGCGAAGGGCTGCTGGGCAAAAGTCCAACTGGTGAAACCGGTTGGCACCAGGTAAATTCTCCCGAGAGGAGTAGGTGAGGACGCGTTCCCCTCGAGGGAACATTAGGCGTCGGTTCGACCTAGGGCTCCATTTTGGAGACCCAAAGTCAGAACCAAGACAGCTAAGGCTGTTTTAACTAACTTATTATTTGCTGTTTTGGACTAACCCTGGATGCAGGACCGAAGGACTGTGTTTCTGTAGCTCAGAGAGCCTCAAAGGAGTGAGGCCGTAGCTGAGTAGGGCGCCCCGGATGTGTCGGGCGCCCCAGAGTCAACCCAAAGTCAGTAGAGAGGTAAACGCCCCAACAGCAGCGCAATTGGGGGCGCCCCGCGTGTGTCGGGCGCCCCGCATGTCGGGCGCCCCGCGTGTCTCGGGCGCCCCGCGTGTCTCGGGCGCCCACTGTGCCACGCCACTGAAGGCTGCTGCAGCTCACTCTCGCGAAGCCCTGAAGATGACGCTTTGACCGGTCAACCGGGCGCCCCGCGCGCATCGAGCGCCCCGGTCAAAGCTGATCCCGAAGATGAAGAGATCAGCCTTGACCAGAGGGCTCGCCGGATCAAGAGCCACGTGGGGGGCGCCCCGAGCATGTCGGGCGCCCCCTGCCCTATATAAAGAGGGCCTCGACCCTATTCTTAAACAACGAATTCCTTCGACAATTCTACGCTCTTCTGCTTCCACGACACGCTCCAGAAAGCTGCCAACTCAAGCCGACGACGTCCCGCTGCTCCAGAACTTCAATCTTCACCGGACGTCGGTAACAAGAGTTGTATTTAAGTTTACGAGAATATTTTTATTATTATTTGTGTGTAAACTTTTGCGAACTTATAGAATTGCCCGCAGAAAACGGTCAACGACCGTGGGCCTTGGAGTAGGAGTCGACCCAGGCTCCGAACCAAGTAAACCGGCTGTGTTTGCGTTGTTGTGTTCTCTTTTATTTCCGCTGCGCACCCGCTCTTTTTAAATCCGAACGAATTGCGACATTCACCCCCCCTCTCTCGCATTTCTCGATCCAACACTCCTTTGCTTCCTTCTCCTGCGTGAGTTCCTGAGAGTTCAACGAGGAGATCTTGGATTCCTGCGAGTGTGTGCATAAGCTTCTTCGCGTGAGCTCTTCTCCTTTCTTGTGCGCGCGCGAGAGTTCTCCTTTCTACGCAAGAGTTTCTATCAAGCTTCTGCACTTTTCCTCTCGTGATTAGGTTTTCAACGAATCAAACTCAACAATGGCACCTAAGTGAGTTTTTGTTTCGCTTTACTCTACTTCAGTTATCATAATCTTTGGGCTAACCATGTTCTTTCTTTTGGTGTTCTCTTGCTGGGCTGCTACCCTCATTGTCGTGACCTTGCCATGGTTTTTCATTCTACTGATTAAACCTAATCTTGTGCAATCTATATCATGATCTGATTTTTCCTTGATCAAATCTTGGTTCTTTGATTAAACTTGTGTTCATATGATCAATTCCATCTTGTGTTTCATTCTTGTGTCATGATTATATCCACTTTACTTGATTCAAATTGTTGCCATGATCTATTCAACCCATTAGAAAAATCATCCAAGGGAAAAGATCCCGTGGAGGGAAGCTCAAAGGGCAAAGGCCCTTCTTCTTCCACGACCTCCTGAAGGCCTCAGCCTTCGTTGAGTTCCAGGTTCCCTAATGCTGCCTGTGAGCAGGACTTTCAATCGCGAACTTTCAAGTTACTTTCTTGCTGGTCCATTGATGGACCCTTCCTGGCCGAGCACTGTCCCTCCATTATGGAGATAATCACCTTGTACAACCTTGGCTTTCTCCTTTCCCTCGAAAGGACTATAAACTATGACCTTGTCTCGGAATTTTACAATAACCTTTAACAAGGCCTCAAGGGGGCTTTGAGTTCACTACCTGAGTCGCCAAGATAAACCTTGATTTCTTTTATGAGATCCTAGCAGAGTATCTAGGCGGTCAACAATCGCCTAACTTGTATTCTCTCTATCCTGAGCTCCCTGATCCTTTGTTGGCTCTTTTTGCGGACGTTACCCCTGACGACATTTACCAGCATTTCTTTGGTCATCCTCGCCCAGCTGGTATTGACGAGCTAGGGCCCGACTTTTCGACTTTTGCGGCCCTCCGTCTCTCCCCTGTTGATTATATTCTGTTCAAGATAATCACAAACTGCATCCTGTCAATCACTTCCAAACCTTTGACCGAGATCCGACCTTATCATTGCCTAATGCTCTATGGCATGCACCGCCGCATGGACTTCGATATCATGGAGAGCATTTTTCAGTCCATCTTATCCTATAGAGAGCCAAGCCGACGCACTGTCTATATGTCATTTGGTCACGTTATCACTGACTGGCTTGTGTCAGTTGGTGTTGATGTAACCAAGGGCAGGGCAGTGCCCATGGTTAGACAGGATTGTCGACTTGGCCGGCGGGCATTTGCCAAATCTGGCATCGTCATACGAGATCACGATGGGGCTCTGGTTTGGAAGGACGGGAGGGGTCTCAGCGAGCTACCGAGGGGAGGTCCACACTTTCAGGCACTAGTAGATGCTGCTCCACATCATGAGGATCCCGCTGCTACTGATGACTTTGACTATGAGCCCGAG
Organism: Boesenbergia rotunda; assembly: GCA_024364735.1. Classification (NCBI taxonomy): domain Eukaryota; kingdom Viridiplantae; phylum Streptophyta; class Magnoliopsida; order Zingiberales; family Zingiberaceae; genus Boesenbergia; species Boesenbergia rotunda. Next base: position 483,967 of record JAGFNQ010004292.1, read on the forward strand.
CCAGATCTGCGCTGGAAGATTGTAGAGCTTGATCAGACCATTCAGCAGGATCTTCATTTGCGAGAGCTCTATCACGAGGAGGCCCGCTCGGAGTTCCGATCCTTCGATCGCAGACTGACCGCGGTGGAGTCCGATGTCTCGAGGGTCAGTACTCTGCAGCAGACTTGGTATGATGAGTGGCGCCGACACACATTTCCTGGTGATGCGCCCTCTGGTAGTGCTGCACTAGGGTCCTTTGTTCCTGATGATGCCACGATGGATGACCCTATGCATGATGACCCCCCCTCGCCAATGGTTGATGTATTCTGCTTCTACCCATGACTATTTGACTTCCTGCATTGTATGACTTTTTGGCTAGATGCCTATGACTTGACTTTGATGGTGTTTGTACTGTCTTTACCTTGATTTTGATGCGCTATGGTGCATCTGACATTATGCCTGCTTTTCATATTTGACTTATTAAAATCTGCGTATTGTTGGCTTATATGCCTCATTATGCATTGCTATGATTATGCTTATGACGCCATGTCCATATGATACATATGATTGCTTTGTCATGCTTTATACTTATCATATGTTTTCAAAATCAATCAAATCTTATGTTGTTTTGGGAAACCCCTAGGGTTGAGGGGGAGTATGTTTAAACTTAACAACCCGTCTACACCCTTTTCGGTGTTTGACAAAGGGGGAGAGTGATGTTGGTTAAGTTTAGGATGATTATGAGTTTTAATGGTTGTAGGGGGAGGATCCTGATTCTCCTACAATTCTGAGATTTGAGATTCAAAAATCCCTAAACTTAAAATCGGGTTGTCAAACAACAAAAAGGGGGAGATTGTTGATGCAGTCTAGCCCCGATTGTTGTTTTAGTGTTGACACCGATTTTAGTTTAGGATGATAAGATGATTGGGATTAAGTCTGAGTTATGGACTAGGCATACCTTGTGGGAAAATCCTAGCCTGGAGGGTTAGGTGTGGAAAAGCCCTAGTCTGTAGGGCTAGGTGTTGAAAGTCCTAGCTTGGAGGGCTAAGTGTTGGAAAGTCCTAACCTGGAGGGTTAGGTGCGAAAAAGTCCTGACTTGTAGGGTCAGGTCCTAGCCTGGAGGTCTAGGTTGGATGAAATCCTGGTGAGTGAAGCCGTGTCCCGGTGAGTGAAGCCGGGTGACTGAAATCCCGATGAGTGAAGTCGGGTCCCGGTGAGTGAAGTCGGGTGACTGAAATCCCGGTGAGTGAAGCCGGGTCCCGGTGTGTGAAGCTGGGTGACTGAAATCCCGGTGAGTGAAGCCGGGTCTCGGTGAGTGAAGCCGGGTGACTGAAATCTCGGTGAGTGAAGCCGGGTCCCGGTGAGTGAAGCTGGGTGACTGAAACCCTGGTGAGTGAATCCAGGTCCTTGCTTGGAGGGCTAGGTTGAAGTCCCAGTGAGTGAAGCTGGGCATGGCACGAGTCAGGAATGGGTCGGAGGCTTGTTCTCATGACTTAGAGGAGATTTGACCTTGCTTGGATCGGTCTGGTGACCGATCAGGGAAGTTGGTACGGTGCTCCTTCATGGATCGGTCTAGTGACCGATCCAGCGATGCCTAATCGGTCTGGTGACCGATCAGGGAGCACACAGTGAGCCTGGGAACCTACTGCCGACTCCTGATCGGTCCAATGATCGATCAGGGAGAAGGCAGTTTACTCACTGTTTGGCTCCTGATCGTCCTGGTGACCGATCAGGGAGCTCATAGTGAGTTGAATTCCCCTGCTGCTCTGCTCCCGATCGGTCCAGTGACCGATCAGGGAGCTTCCAGTAGGTTTTGGGAACCTTACCGATCTGCTCCTGATTGGTCTGGTGACCGATCTGGAATACTGTTCAGACCATTCTGGTGAACGATCAAGCGTCACAGACTCCGTCTTACAACAGATCAGGATGGAGCCTGATCGGTCAGGGAGCTACCTGATCGGTCTGGTGTTCGATCAGGTCACAGCCTGATTGGTCTGGTGACCGATCAGACCTGTGTAGCCGCAAAAGCTGGGAGTCCCAATAAAGCGGTGGATCGGTCTGGTGACCGATCCACGAGCCCTGGATCGGTCCGGTGACCGATCACTTTAATTCAAAATGCATTGTCAGACGCTCTGATCACGTCTGAACACATCTGATTCTCTGCGCTTAATCTTTGATACTTGATTCTCTGCTTGATATGTTGTGCTAATGCTCTAATTAAGTGTGCATGTGATAGGGATGGATTCAAACACTCAAGGAGAGTCAATGGAAGCCTTTCCTTGGAGCAGGTTTTTCCATTTTCCATCTCAGGTTGCAATGGCTGGAGCTGCTGACTGGAGCTGCTGACTGGAGCTTGGATGAGGCAAGCTCAGGGAGTCCAGGGAGAGCTCAGTGGTAGCTGGCGTTGGCAGGGTGAGCAGCTAGAGGCTGCAGTGAGGTGGTGACCTGGCGATAGTGGAGAAGACTTAAGCTGCGTAGCGGTGAAGGGCTCGAGAGACTTCTTGCTAGAGCTTGCTTCGAACACTTCTTGTTGCGTGCTTGTGCTATCTACTGTTCCATCATCTTGAGCAAGCAACTGTGATCTTTGAAGTAACCTTCTGTTACTTGGGCACTTGGGAGAAGAGAAACAAGAAGCTTGAGTCCATCAGCGAGAAGACACGAAGAGGAGAGTCTTGCGTGAGATCGTCGCTAGGTGGAGCTCGGAGAAGTTTGCTTGTGTTCTTGTGGTTCTAAGTACTATGTAAGATCGTTCTTGTGTTTCCTGTACTTTATACTTCATCATCTTGAAACGCTGTGGAGAGGTTACTCCACCGAGAAGGAGGTTTCTTTCTATCCGGATTTTTCGGGGCTTGATCTGCTGACGATTAAGGGATCGCTCACTTTAAGGGTACGCCAAGGAGTAGGGGCAAGTTATCCCCGAACCTTGTTAATCCTCTTGTTAGCGTTTTCGTGTTTGTGCTTAGTTTAGGGTTTAGTTTTCTGCAACTCTATTTTTCTTTGCTTCCGCTGTGCTACTAACATTTGAGGTGCAGAAAATTAAAAAGAGCTAAAGCTCATGTGTCTGGCTATATTCACCCCCCTCTCTATCCATCCAAGTTCCAACAAGTAGAACTACCCAATGGTGTAAAAGTCATTAGATGCAAGTGGATCTACAAGAGAAAGGGAGGATCAGACGGGAGGGTGAGACCTTCAAAGCTAGGCTTGTTGCGAAAGATTATATTAAGAAAGAGGGTATCGATTATGAGGAAACCTTTTCGCCGGTAGCCATGCTTAAGTCGATCCGGATTCTCTTATCTATTATCGCTCATATGGATTATGAGGTATGACAGATGGATGTCAAGACATCATTCGTTAATGGAAGTCTTGAGGAAAACATCTATATAAAGCAACCAAGGGGATTCATTGCAAAGGGCAAAGAGCATCTTGTGTGTAAGCTTAATCGGTCCATTTATGGATTTAAGCAAGCTTCACGATCTTAGAACATCCGCTTTGATGAGGTAATCCAGTTGTATGGATTTATTCAAAGTCCGGATGAGTCTTGTGTATACAAGAGATGTGACAGAAACGTAATGATATTTCTTATATTATACGTAGATGATATTTTGCTCATTGGCAACAATGTCAAAGTACTATCGGATGTAAGGATATGGTTGTCCAAACAGTTTGATATGAAGGACTTGGAAGAAGTAGGACACATCCTTGGGATCAAGGTTATAAGGGATCGTATGAAAAGAATGTTGTGCTTATCTCAAGTTTCATACATAGACACTGTCCTAGCTCGTTTTAGCATGCAAAACTCCAAAAAATATTTTTTACCTTTCAAGCATGGAGGACTGATAAGTACCATTTTTGTGATTATTTTAGATGTTAAAATCCATGTTTGACCTATGTTTTTATTGCTTATTTGAGATTTTACCCTAGGTTTTAGGATTTCCTCTTATTTTGGACTTAATTGCAAATTTACACATTTTTCTGGATTATTTGGCCACTAATTTTCTGATATATTTTTGTAGGCATGAAAAGATCCTGGACCTAGGGCATACTGGGTCAAACTTGAGTCGGATGTGAACCGGATCGAATTATCAAGCCTACGATTAATCCGGGCCGTCCGATTCAAGAGCGACTAGATCTGAGCCATCCGGGACGATCTGAAGCAATCCGAGCTAGGGTTAGGGTTGATCAAGCTCTATGATCAAGATCTGAAGGTTTCATCCCAATCAGAGCTCAATCAACCGTTGGATCAAGCAAGGAGGGCTCTAGAGCGTCCATTCACAGATAGAGTTGATCTGGACCATCCGTTGCACATCTGGAGGATCCGAGCTACCACAAGGCAGATCCTGACCCCAGATCATCATCATTAAAGTTTGGCTCCAATCAGAGCAAGATCTGCCGTTGGATCTCCTCCGATCAATCTGAGCCGTCCATTGGTTCCTATTTAATCAAAAACGCAGCCAATTCTTCCCTATCGCGTCCTCGCCGTAGCTTCCGCAGTTCTTCTCCTTTCTCAGCTGTTCTTCATTTCGATTGCAATTTTCTTCAACAGAGGGCGTGACCACATCGATTTCGATCCTTGATCTAGTTCTAGATCTTTGGGAAGGGCTTTCCGTGAGGATTCCAGCTCAATTTCGGCCAAAAACAGAGATGATTGAGGGTCTCGTCAGATTTGTGAGTTGATTGGCTTGGTCTCGTTTTGTGCCATTTCATATCCATCCGAGCTAGCCTGAGGGTCCTCGGCTGAGCTCAGAACATCCCCAAATCATCATCGCCATACTACATTGCGAGATTGAGTAAATCGATTGCTGTTTTCAGCTTTGAGCCAAGTTGGGTTAAATCGATTCATAGAGGCTGTTTTCCATTGGTTTGTTGAGCTTGCGGGTTCGATGCTCACCCTTGCGTGACGAACAAGGAGTTCTGGAGCTCGGAAGAGATCGATGTTTAGTTTACTTTAGTTAATTTCGTTTTTGTAGCTGTAATTTCATTTACTGCTGTAATTCTGTTTCTGTTCTTGGTTTCAGAATTAGTTAACTTCGATTCTTAATGGTTTCTGCTTAATTAGGTTTATATCTTTCAAGTCAAGTAGTGTAGATTGCTTGTTAGTGATCCATAGAATTTAATTTAGTTTAATTTCTGTTATTTCCTTGCGTATCAAGTTGTGCAGCCCGTATCAGCCCTGTTTGTGCACATTTCTGTTCAGTTCGAATTCCTTAGCTTGTTTCGATTCAATTCTTGTCTTGTTTAATCCCCTGAAATTAAAGATAGCATTTGGTTTGTTAATGCATTAAATCTGCTCTAGTTTTCCATTCATTCTATTTCTGAAATTCGTTTTTGATCAGCTTGGATGGATTATGTGTGCCATTAATTCAGATGTTGTATCAAACCCCAAGTCTGCATTCTCCAAGTTTGTTTCTGCATTTTCGAGTTCAGCTCAATAAGTAGTTCCTTGTTTAGTGAAGCATCATATCAGATCTCAACTTGATCCATTACATTTTGTTTGCTTTTGAGTGTTGCTGCATTTCGGAATTTCCATTTCTGCATCCAGATTTCAGAAAATTCTGCAACTTCAGTTTCTTTCTGCAATTTCAGTCAAATTGCTTTCTGAGTTTTTGTGTCAAATAAACGTGAGTTCTATCTAGCCTTGCTGATCCTTAGAATTGTGTATCCATTGCAGCTCATTTTCTGGGATTGTGTCCAGAACTGCTGCTGAATTTCTGCAATTGGTCTGAAATAACAGATTTGATACAGCTTACGGTTTTTCATTCAGCAGCAGTTTTGGCACAGCAGATTCCTTAATTTGGGTATCAAGTTGCATGTCTGTCAAGTTGGAACTTCAGCACTGATTTGCATCAAAACTAAATCTATCTTTAGTGCATTCTTGAGCTTGAAATCAGTCTCTTTTGCAGTCATAACATTTCCGAAACTGTGAAGCTACTCTTCAGCAGTTTTAAGCTTGCATCTCTGATCTTGTATCAAGTTAAGCTTTGGCATTTGTTTTGTATCAGTTTGTTGGTGGATTGTTTGCATTTGGTTAGTTATGAGGGGTTAATCCGGAAGCAATTCTTTGCATTTAATTTAAGCTCTTGGCACATCAGATTTAAATCTTGGTATCAAGTTTTACCTTTGCTACACTCTTGTATCAAGTAAAGGCTTGGCATTAAGTTTGTAGCTGTTTTGTTATAGATTGCTTAGCAATTTGATTGCTTTGAATTGAAAACTCTGAAGCAAACTCTGTATTTGCAACAATTGAAAATCCTAGAATAGGTTACAGCTTGTTTAACATTTGGATTGATTTGAGTTCCAACTTCTTCCCTGCATTTTAGATTTATTTCTGCCTGTGTACCAAGTGGAGATTCGGTTTTGAATGGCGATTCATTTCTGCAAGTATTGATCTTTCTTGGAAATTTAGAATTGAGAACTTAACAGCTTGCTTGCATTCCATTTGAATGGTTAGAGTTAAATTCCATTTGGTTGAGCTATTACTTGCCATTTATCTCTTAATTCATTTGTGTAGTTTCCCTTCTTTGCATTGTGTTTTCAATTCGGAATTGCAACCCAAAATCCAATTACTTATGTGAAACCCAAAAACACAAACGACACATAAATACAAGTTCGAATCAAACACGACAACTAGTCCCCGAGAAAAATACGACCTGTGGCCCCTATTACTACGCTTTTTTCTTTGATGTAAAAGGGTTTCCAGTNAACCAGAAGTGAATCATTCTAATGCTGATCTAAGATCCTTAACCTGAGTTTTCAGGGAGGAGTTCTCTTTCTCAAGTTTTTCAACTTGAGTAGGAGTTCCTTCTTGAACCTTCTCGGTTAAGGGTTTAGGATCAGCTCCCTCTTTCAGAAGTTTTACTTCCTGTCGGAGGGATTCGATTCGGAGTTTAGCTTTCGCCAAATCTCGAGAAAGATACGAAATTAGTTCATTTAATTGACATCTAGTAAATCCACTTACCTTGATTTCGCCATCTTCTGAAAAGGTTAGTCTGCCGTCGTCCTGTTCTGATTCTGACTCGGACTCGACTTCTTCTGAGGCGGTTAGTGCTAGTAGGTTCGACTGTGGGACTTCTTCTTCTTCGGAGGAGGAGGATTCGTCCCACGTTGCTTGAAGTGCCTTCTTCCTTCTATTTTTCTTGGTTTCCTTTAGGTTCGGACACTCCGTCTTGTAGTGACCCTTCTTCTTGCACTCGTAGCAGGTCACGTTGGGCTTGTTCTTTTCATTTGCGGATTCAGCTGGTTCGTCCTTTCTTCGGCTGGCTTTCCTTCTGTTGGTTTGATTCTTCAGTTCTTTGTAGTAGTTTCTTGCCAGTCGGACCAGCTTTGGTCGATCTCCTTCTTCATCTTCTGAGTCTGAGTCTGAGTTAGACTCGGGTTCAGGTTGAGGCTTCTTCTTGGTTGTCCTTCCAGTTTTACCTGCAATAAAGGCAATACCTTTCTCGGCCAAATTGCAGTTAGTCTGTTCATGCAACTCTAATTCAGAGAATAATCCATCTAATTTTATTTTTGAAAGGTCCCTTGAAACCTTGTATGCATCTACCATAGATGCCCACAAGGTGTTTCTTGGGAAAGCATTTAAAGCGTACCTTATTAGGTCACGGTTTTCTACCTTGTGACCAATGGTGTGTAGACCGTTCATTAGTTCTTGGATTTGAGCGTGAAGCTGAGCTGCTGTTTCGTTGTCGGCCATTTTGATGGTGTACAGCTTGTTCAGGAGCAGATCTCTCTTGCTGATTCGAGTGTCTGATGTTCCTTCGTGTAGCTCGATCATTTTTCCCCACAGCTCCTTGGCACTATTGAAAGGGCCCACCCGGTTCAGCTCCTCTTTTGTTAAGCCGCATTGTAGGGTCTGGGTCACCTTTGCATCCGCTTCAATTTTCCGTTTCAGAGCGGTGTCCCACTCTGTGTAGCTTTGAGGTACTCCTTCAGTATTTTTGGGGATCTCCAGTCCGGACTGGATGATTATCCACATGTCCACCTGAGTTTTCAGGTGGACCTCCATTCGACTTTTCCAGTAGGAAAAGTCTTCTCCACTGAAAAGAGGAGGTCTGACTGTGCTGAATCCTTCTTGCATGGCCATTAGGTATTTTATCTGAAAAGAGATAAGAGAAAGAAAAACTTTGTCCCAAGACTTGGTCTTGGATTAGTAGTGCGGGATAAAGAAAATTAAATATCGAGGGGTGTTGCACCAATCCTCGATCAATGAGAAGAAATTCGAATGAAAAAAGAATATTAGAAGAAATTCGAACGAAAGAAAGAATATTAGAAGAAATTCGAACGAAAAAAATATTAAAAGAAAAATTTTAAAAAAATCCGAAAAATTTTCAAACTGGTGGTTGCACCAAATTTAAACTTCCCCGCTCTGATACCACTTGTTGGATCGAGAGAACCGATAGAGGGGGGGTGAATATCGGAAAATGTTCGGATTTTAGAATTAGAGAAATTACGCAGCGGAATAAAACAATCGCGAACACAGGTGTTTTTACTTGGTTCGGAGCCTAGGTCGACTCCTACTCCAAGGCCCACGGTCGTTGACCGTTTTCTGCGGACAATTCTATAAGTGCGCAAAACGGTTTATGTTGGGACCGGGTGCATGTCGACAAGGATACGAGTTCGTAAAATTTAAAATTTTTACGTGCAGCGGAAGAGTTTGCATAAAATAATTTCCTAAATTATTTTAACTTCGTATCTAGCATGCAACCCTATGGTGTGTTGACATAATCATACAATAAAATTTTACGAAAAGTAAACTAATTTACTTTTATACCTCGCGTAACTCGAAGAAAAGGGACGAGATCCAACCGTAGCGTCCCTTGGAAGCTCCGCCTCTATTCGCGTCCACGCCGAGTTCTCTTCGGGATGACTTCGCAAAGTCACGAGTTTTGTGCCGACAAGAACTACTAGATTCTCTATGGGCACAACTTAGAAGATCAAGAGAAAAATTAGGAAACTAACCAACGAAGTAACGGAATCGAATTCCGAGAGAGAGGGAGATGTGATCCGCTTCTTCTTCTTCTTCTTGGTTGGTTTCTTCTTCTCCTTGAAGCTCACGGCAACACCTTGCCTTGGTGTAGTTTGGACGCCGGCCCTAATGAAGCTAGGGTGGGCGCCGGCCCTAATGGAAGGGAGGGGGAAGGAGGAGAGAAGAGAAGAGAGAGAGGGAGAGCTCTATTACAATTACTTAATTCCAAATAAGGGCTAGCCTTTGGTTCCTTTATATAGTAGCAACTCCTTTGCTAAGTCTCTCTCTAAACCGAATTAACGGATTTAACGGAATTAGTTATAAGAAATTTATCTTATAAATTTTCTTATTAATTATTCCGTTTAAACCGAGTCTTTATTATAAACCAATTTATAATAAAACTAATTCTTCTTCTCTTTAAATTATGGAATAAATTTTATAAGAAATTTATAAATTTTCATATTATGGAAAAATCAATTCATAATTGATTTTATAAAATTAAAATAAACCAATTCATGGATTATTTTAATCTTCCATAAAAGAATAAATTTCTATAAATTTTATTTATATAAATTTCTCTATACAAATTTATTTATCCATAATTTATAAAATAAATCGCACTAGATTTATTTTATTAATTAAACCAAAATTAATTGGTTTTCTCCTCTTATTGTGGCCAGCCACCAAAGGGGGTTTTGACACCCTCTTTGGCCGGCCAAACCAACCCGAACCGCCGCGAATTAAACTCATTTAATTCGCCCAAAAAGCCTTCAAAAGACTTAGCCCTTTTTAGCTTCCATTGCGCCTCTGATTAACTCAGATTCGACTTATTTCTCTTGATCGAAAAATCCAATTTTCAACTCGTTTTAAATCTCTCGGATTACTCGTAGTGCGTGTGACTAAATAGGCTTTCGATTTATGTTGGTCGTCTATAATCAACCAATTATAGAACGATCATGAGTGGCACCTAGTAGTACATCATGATCCCCAATTAATCGAAAGATCAACGGTTTGACCTCAGAAGAAATTATTCTGAAACCTTTCAGCAGCTCTAATGAATCGTGCCTCATTCCCTTCACCACCTTATACCCACTTGGTTCAGGACACGGTCTATGGTGTCAGTCCCCACTAGGCTGACTACGTCACACCTAGCCCAAGTAGTGTCTTCCTCGTCCTTTGGATTTCTAATTACTCTCATGTATTTAAGAGACTCGCACTCTCAACATGATATGCTCTGGCCAGAGGCTTTGAGTAACAATCCGACGATAGGCCTGGGTATACATCTCCTCGCAAGGAGTGGTGAATCCTTTGTAGGCTGTTCAAAATTAGGAACCGAAGATGTTTGAACAGCCTACAAAGGAACATCGCACTTAAGCCACAGTAAGATCTTCATTGACATATCTATATGTAGATTCCCATATGAAGTCTTACAGCTAGTCACTCCAATGAACTAGTTCCCTTAACTAGCATCCATGTTTATCTCCAGACATCCCAATGAATCCGGTTCCTAATTTAATTCATGAGACTTGATAAATTACAACCAAGAAGAAGAAGAAGAAGCGGATCACATCTCCCTCTCTCTCGGAATTCGATTCCGTTACTTCGTTGGTTAGTTTCCTAATTTTTCTCTTGATCTTCTAAGTTGTGCCCATAGAGAATCTAGTAGTTCTTGTCGGCACAAAATTCATGACTTTGCGAAGTCATCCCGAAGAGAACTCGGCGTGGACGCGAATAGAGGCGGAGCTTCCAAGGGACGCTACGGTTGGATCTCGTCCCTTTTCTTCGAGTTACGTGAGGTATAAAAGTAAATTAGTTTACTTTTCCGCAATATTAAATTTTACGAACTCGTATCCTTGTCGACATGCACCCGGTCCCAACAGTGGTATCAGAGCCGGTTAGTGTTCGACATTATCATATAATTGTTTTGCGGAACACTTTGTCATGATCTCAATTTCGGAAAAAATTTTCAATTATGGAAACTTTCAAATTATAATAGATTTTAGATTTAGGAATTTCAAAGTTTGGAAATCCTCATGAAATTTCGCAAACGTTTGAAATTTTCTAGTTTCTAAAATTTTATAATAATTGTGAAAATTTCCCATCTTTGGAAACTTTCCAAATTTTGGAAAATTTTCTATTTTAGAAATTTTCCAATTTTTTGGAAATATGTAAGTTTTCTTTTTACCCGAAATTTACAATTATTCTGAAAATTATTTTTTGAAATCTCGCAATTTTGGGCACTTTCTTTTGAGAAAGTCTAGACAAATTCATGGACAGTTAATTGACAATTAAATTTGAATTGGTTTTTAAATTGACAACAAAATTCTTTATTTTGGATTGAGCCTCGGGGAGCCGTCCAATTTAAAGTTAGTTGTTGTAATTTAATTTCCCAATTTTAAAATTAAAATTGTCATGTTTAATTTGGATTGAGCCTCGGGGAGCCGTCCAAATTGGATTTACGACAAATTACTTTTCTTTGGGTATCTGAGCCTCGGGGAGCCACCCTTAGAAAACGATTTGTTGTAATTAATTAAATCCATGAATAAAATATGTTTAAAGAGGTGATGCTCTTACATATTGTTGTCTCCAAAATTAATTAGGAAAATGGTTTCCTATAGAGTTTCTTAATTGAGATTTTCATGAAAATAATATGTGGTTGAATTAAGGGAATTGTCTCTTAATTTAATAAGTTTTGATTTAGAGAAATCAAAGTCTTGAACATATTATTTCCGAAATTGATTATGACAATTTAGGAAATTGTTTCCCAAAACAATTCCTTTAATAAAGTGTGACATTAGAATTAGGAAATCCGGATCCTAATTCAATTAATGAGACTTGATAACTTAAGTCACATACATACTTTATTAAGGATATCGTTAGTCATGACATAATTATATGTTATGAATGTGCATTAAAAAGAAAAGGTGAGACCCAAAACCCCATACAAAATATTAAGGCCAACACCTTCCATTAATATGGTTAGAATCGGAGTTTTGTTTCTCGTTTGGGTTGATGGACACATCCATGCCCAGCTTGAACCTCAACATGTTCAAACCATGGAATTAGTTTATGTATAATATAGTTGGAGTCAGAGGTCAATCCTTAGTTTTGGTTGTTGGACACATCCAAGCCTGACTAAACGGTTGAATGAACTCCAACCATATTAAAACTATTTCTTGATTAATGGGTCAGCCTTAAGCTTGGAACATCGATTTGTTGTGCCACAGCCAAGGTCGATGTAAAGAGAGGTGCAGTTGGGTGCTATGTATAATGTTGCATACTTGTTAATGAGTTAACAACCCAATGATTTATGCAAACATTCAATTAGTTGATAGCATAAAGTGATAGTTACATATATGTGATATGTAATCGGTATAATTACCTACCTTCATAGCTAAGAAAAAACTTGATGGCCACAGCCATGGTGGTTCTTATCTATGGTTGGATATCAACCTATTTGGAGATGTCCCTACGATCTCCCGAATTGCTAATAAGGGTGATTCAATTCGAAAAATAAATAGGATTTAATTTATGTATGTTGATACATTATTTAATCAATCTTCTCACATAATCTCAATTTGTATTTCTAGGATAATCACTCGATCATGTCTACTCAAATAAACCTGCGGTCCATTTTGGACACCAATAAACTGACCGGGCCGAACTTCATGGACTGGCTTCGAAACCTGAGGATAGTCCTTAAGGCAGAAAAGCTTGCTTATGTCCTTGAAGAAGCACTTCCCAAAAGTCCTCCAGAAAATGCAACTCCGGACCAATTGTTGGCCCATCAGAAACATGTGACCGATTCTGAACTTGCGAGTTGCATCATGCTAGCCTATATGGTACCTGAGTTGCAAAAGCAGCATGAGCATATTGATGCTTATACCATCATCTTTCATCTTCATGAGTTGTTTGAAGAGCAGGCGAGATCCGAAAGGTTCGAGGTCTCCAGACTCCTCTTCACCACTAAGATGCAGGAAGGCACTTCTGCTTCGCAGTTTGTGTTAAAGATGTTGGGGTACATTGAGCGACTGAATACACTCGGTTTTGCAATGGATCATGAACTAAGTATTGACTTAATTCTGAATTGTTTGCCCAAAAGTTATTCACAATTTGTGATGAACTATCGGATGAACAAACTGGAGACTACCATTCTTGAGTTGATCAACCTGCTGAAGACTGTGGAGCCTTCTGTAAAGCCGGATCAAAAGGGGGTACTGTTAGTTGGTTCCTCGAAGAAAGGTTCTAAGAGGAAGGCCAAAGAACAGAATAAAGGGAAGAAGAAAAAGGCCAAAAAGACTGAAAAGAAACCAAAAGGCACTTGCCATCACTGTGGCAAGGAAGGTCACTGGCGAAGAAACTGCAAGATTTATCTTGAGTCCACGAAGAAGAAGGCATCCGATGCCCCATCCTCTTCAGGTATCTTCGTTATTGAATGTCACTCTATTTCCTCAAATACCTGGGTACTTGATACTGGGTGTGGCTCACATATATGTAATGACATACAGGGGCTAAGGAATAGAAGAAGACTTGTCAAGGGAGAAGCGAATTTGAGAGTTGGAAATGGAGCAAAGATTGCTGCTGTTGCCATCGGAACATATTTGCTGAAGCTCCCTACCGGACGTATCTTAGAATTGGATAATTGTTATTTTGTTCCTTCATTAATAAAGAACATTGTATCTATTTCATGTTTGAATGAAAAAGGTTATCATTTAACTTTTAGTAACAATTGTTGTTACATAACTTTAAATGGCGTTCTTTATGGAAATGGAACTTTGTGCAATGGCATCTACACGTTAGATTTATCCAGTGACATTTTCAATATCGAAGTTAGTAATAAACGTGCTCAAATAGATAATCGAATAGACTCCTACACGTGGCACTGTCGTCTTGGCCATATAAGTAAGAAACGCATGACCGAATTACACCGATGTGGAATTTTGGAATCATTTGAACCCGGTTCATTTGATACATGCGAATCGTGCTTGAAAGGCAAGATGACCAAATTACCCTTTCCTGGAAAAGGTAATCCAGTGGGAGAGTTGCTTGGTCTAATACATACCGATGTATGCGGACCAATGTCAACTCAAGCACAAGGAGGCTATAACTACTTCATCACCTTTATCGATGATCACTCACGATTCGGTTATGTGTTCTTGATGAAACACAAATCTGAAGCTTTTGATAAATTCAAAGAATTCAGAAATGAAGTAGAGAAACAACTTGGCAAAAGTATTAAAATACTTCGATCCGATCGGGGTGGAGAATACTTAAGTCAAGAGTTCCAAGATTATCTTAGGGACAATGGGATATTATCCCAATGGACTCCGCTGTATACACCACAGCATAATGGTGTATCTGAGAGGTGAAACCGAACCTTGATGGACATGGTTAGGTCTATGATGAATCATGCAACTCTTCCAAAATCCTTTTAGGGTTATGCACTTAAGACAACTGTTTACTTGCTAAACAGAGTCCCGACCAAGGTAGTCTCTACTACTCCATATGAGACATGGAATAGTAAGAAACCCCACTTAACTCACCTTAAAATATGGGGTTGTCCCGCTTATGTGAAGCGGACTGTATCAGACAAATTGGATGCTAAGTCTGATAAATGTCTATTTATTGGATACCCTAAGGAAATGAAGGGTTACCAATTCTATCATCCCTTGGAACAAAAGTGTTTGTTTCAAGGCATGCTGTATTTCTAGAAAAAGAATTTCTTTTACAAGAAAACAGTGGGAGTAGTATTGAGCTTGATGAAGTTCAAGAGACTCCAATAGACATTAAAGAGACACCTAGTCTAGACCCACAACCGATAATTCATAGTGATGAGCTATCAGTTGAACCTAAAACTACACCACCTCTTCGTAGGTCTGATAGGACACGCAACATTCCAGAGAGATACGGATTTCTCGTAAGTGAATCGAACGACGTGTTGCTCATTGGTGATGACGAACCTATCAGTTATGAAGATGTTCTGAAAAGTTCAGAAAGGGACAAATGGCTTGAGGCCATGAAGTCGGAAATGGATTTCATGTACCAAAACCAAGTATGGGACTTGGTTAACCCACCTGAAGGGATTAAACCCATAGGGTGCAAGTGGGTTTTCAAGAAGAAAACCGACATGGAAGGTAATGTTGTTACCTTTAAGGCTAGATTAGTGGCAAAAGGATATCGTCAGAAACAAGGAATTGATTATGACGAAACCTATTCGCCAGTAGCTATGCTTAAATCCATTCGGATGCTCCTAGCCATAGCAGCTCATTATGATTATGAGATATGGCAAATGGATGTGAAAACAGCTTTCCTTAATGGAAACCTGCTTGAGGATGTATACATGATACAACCTGAAGGTTTCACATCAGTTGATAAAACCAAAGTATGCAAGCTTCGACGATCCATATATGGACTGAAGCAAGCATCCAGGAGCTGGAACATCCGTTTTGATGAGACAATCAAAGAGTTTGATTTCTCACAAAATCCTGACGAACCTTGTGTGTACAAGAAGGTTAGTGGGAGTACAGTCGTATTCCTAGTATTATATGTCGATGACATATTACTTATAGGAAACGATATATCAGTCTTACAAACAGTTAAAATTTGGTTGTCCAAAACTTTCTCCATGAAAGACCTGGGAGAAGCAACCTATATCCTTGGGATTAGAATCTATAGAGATAGATCAAAACAGTTGCTTGGTCTTTCGCAGTCTACGTATATAGACCGAGTGCTAAAAAGGTTTAGCATGTCGGAATCCAAGAAAGGTTACCTTCCCATCAGGCATGGGATTAACCTTTCAAAGTCTATGTGTCCGCGCACAGAAGACGAGAGGATTTGCATGAATAAGATTCCCTATGCATCCTCAATAGGATCTATCATGTATGCTATGTTATGTACAAGGCCCGATGTATCGTATGCTTTGAGCGTCACAAGCGGATACCAGTCGGATCCAGGAATGGATCATTGGGCGGCTGTCAAGACAATCCTTAAGTACTTAAGAAGAACTAAGGATGTGTTCCTAATATATGGAGAAGGAGATATGGTAATACGTGGGTATACAGATGCCAGTTTCCAGACAGATAAGGATGACTTCAAATCACAGTCTGGATACGTATTTACTTTGAATGGAGGCGCAGTAAGTTGGAAAAGTTCCAAACAAGACACCGTAGCGGATTCTACCACGGAAGCGGAATATATCGCAGCTTCGGAAGCAGCAAAGAAAGCAGTTTGGATCAAGAAGTTTGTCTCAGAACTTGGTGTGGTTCCAACCATTGATGAAGCAGTGCCGGTTTACTGCGACAACAATGGAGCTATTGCACAAGCGAAGGAACCAAGGTCTCATCAACGATCCAAACACGTGCTTCGACGCTATCATCTGATCAGAGAGATTATAAGTAGGAATGACATACAAATTGAGAAAATTCTCACTGAAAGGAATTTAGCGGATCCTTTAACTAAGGCCTTGCCTCAAAGCAAGTTTGAGGGTCATGTTAGAGCCTATGGTATTGGATACCGTAGCGATCGGCATTAGGCCAAGTGGAAGTTTGTTAGTGATATGAGAGAAGTGTCCTAAGGCAATCGCCTTATGATTATAAACATTTATTTCAATAAATGATAATTCACTATTTGAGTATACATGTTTGTGTATTTGATTGGGATCTTAAACTCATCTACTGAATGTCCGCCATACAATTCACAGCATAAGAGAATTTGTGATGGGATCACAACTAGTGATTATCTCTAAATGTGCAAATGTGAAGTATTGGAAATATCCCTAGTCGATGAATTGATTAATACGGACATTATCAATTCTGTTGAGACTAGCATGGGTTATTCTCTAATCAGCTGATTCTCACTGGCTGGTGACATTGGGATGTCCGGAGATAAACATGGATGCTAGTTAAGGGAACTAGTTCATTGGAGTGACTAGCTGTAAGACTTCATATGGGAATCTACATATAGATATGTCAATGAAGATCTTACTGTGGCTTAAGTGCGATGTTCCTTTGACTTGCGGTGTTCAAGTCATCTTGGTCATGGAGACTTATACTTTGACATCTCAAGCAAGCATCTCCAAGGAGGTGTGGACCCAGGATGATCGGGTATATGCCGAAGTGCCCGAAGATGTTTGAACAGCCTATTAAGGATTCACCACTTAAGTCACAGTAAGATCTTCATTGACATATCTATATGTAGATTCCCATATGAAGTCTTACAGCTAGTCACTCCAATGAACTAGTTCCCTTAACTAGCATCCATGTTTATCTCCGGACATCCCAATGTCACCAGCCAGTGAGAATCAGCTGATTAGAGAATAACCCATGCTACTCTCAACAGAATTGATAATGTCCGTATTTATCAATTCATCGACTAGGGATATTTCCAACACTTCACATTTGCACATTTAGAGATAATCACTAGTTGTGATCCCATCACAAATTCTCTTATGCTGTGAATTGTATGGCGGACATTCAGTAGATGAGTTTAAGATCCCAATCAAATACACAAACATGTATACTCAAATAGTGAATTATCATTTATTGAAATAAATGTTTATAATCATAAGGCGATTGCCTTAGGACACTTCTCTCATATCACTAATAGTTTACAAATAGATGTTACAATTGCAGTATAGTAAACACAAAAGTAAAAGATCGCTCTTCGTTACCGACGTCCGGTGTGGTATGTTTCTCGGAGCAGAGGGACGTCGTCGGCGCTTGTATCTCGAGTTGGGAGGTTTCTGGATCAGAGCGCGGGAGCGGAAGAGCGTGATTGCGTTGAATGAAGTGTTGTGTTGAAGCCTTGGTTCGAGGGTCCTTTTATAGCACCTGGGGGCGCCCGGATCGTCGGGGGGGCCCCCCCCACGTGTCGGCCGATCCGACTTTCACTCGGTCAGCTTCTGATCCCTTCAAACTCGGGATCAGATCTTGACCGGGGCGCCCGGGACGCTGGGGGCGCCCGGGTTGACCGGGTCAGAGCTTATCCCTTGGCTTCGCTGACTTCTGCTTCGATGGCATGCACAGGGGGCGCCCGGGACGCTGGGGGGGCCCGGGAGCAGCGGGGGCGCCCGGGAGCAGCGGGGGCGCCCGGGAGCACAGGGGCGCCCCGCCCATGTGCTGCAGAAGCAGTTCCTTCACTTCATGTGTTTTGTGTTCACCTTGGGGGCGCCCGGGACACTCCGGGCGCCCTGGTCAGCTGTTGCCTCTCTCCTTTGAGGCTCTCTGAGCTGCAGACACTCGTTCCTTCGATCCTGCATCCAGGGTTAGTCCAAGACACCATAAAGCAATAAGATGTTAGTTTATACAGCCTTAGCTGTCTTGGTTCTGACTTTGGGCCTCCAAAATGGAGCCCTAGGTCGAACCGACGCCTACTGTTCCCTCGACGGGGAACGCGTCCTCACCTACTCCTCTCGGGAGAATGTACCTGATGCCAACCGGCTCCTCCGGTTGGACTTTTGCCCAGCGGTCCTTTGCCAGGTCTTGGATACCAAGCTGTCCTTCGCCCGGTGCCTAGCAGTCCTTCGCTAGGGCTTTAGTTCCCTGGCATTCCTTCGCCAGTGCCTAGCAGTCCTTCGCTAGGACTTTTTCCCTGACATTCCTTCGCCAGTGCCTAGCAGTCCTTCGCTAGGACTTTTCACTCTGGCATTCCTTCGCCAGTGCCTAGCAGTCCTTCGCTAGGACTTTTTACCCTGGACACTTGAGTAGCATGTTAGATGACAAATAAGACTTAACTTTTGAACCTTTTTGCCATTATCAAAACCCAGGTTCGACTTAGGTGCTTTCTGCACTAACAGTTTAGTTGTAAGGTGTTTATCCTAAACACCAAGGACCACCTTGGAAAGTTCACGGCAAAGGCTGATGAAGGGATACCGGTCGGGTACTCCTTAGTTAGCAAAGCCTACCGAGTCTACAATAAGAAATCTAGATTGGTTGAAGAGTCTTCTGATGTTGTTTTTGAAGAAATCCCAAAAGCAAATGACCAATCAAAAAATGTAGAAGGAGTTCAACTCGAACTTAGGAGACTAAGTTTGAATGAAATTATAATTGTTGTTGATGGTGATGAGTCCGATGACAGCGAGCCTAGACAACACATAGATCAGCCGGATCCTGAGGTTGACCTAGTGTCTAGTGAAACCATTCAAGAAGCACCACCAACACCTAGGCAAACTAAGTTAGCCTCTAATCATCCCTAAGACCAAATTGTTGGAGATATCCACCATTGGGTTAGAACTAGATCATTCTTCCGGAATGAGGCTAATGAAGTTGCTTTAATTTCCGAAATTGAACCTAGAAAAATTGATGAAGCATTAAATGATCCCGATTGGATCATTGCGATACAAGATGAACTAGGTCAATTCGAAAGAAGTCAAGTTTGGGACTTAGTCCCTAGATCCAAGAAGACCACCATTATTGGAACCAAATGGGTCTTCAAAAATAAATTGAACCATAAGGGAGAAATCATAAGAAACAAGGCACGCTTAGTAGCCAAGGGCTACAGTCAAGTTGAAGGCCTTGACTATGATGAGACCTATGCTCCCGTGGCACGATTAGAATCCATCCGATTGATGCTTGCATTTGCGGCGCATCGTGGTTTCAAGTTATATCAAATGGATGTCAAATCAGCCTTTCTAAATGGTTTAATTAGAGAAGAGGTCTATGTTGAACAACCTCCGGGGTTTGAGAGTACCGAATTCCCAAACCACGTATTTAAGCTCAAAAAGGCACTCTATGGCCTTAAATAAGCACCCCGAGCTTGGTACGAGCGGTTGTCAACATTTTTAATTGAAAAAGGCTTTGTAAGAGGCCAAATAGACCCTACACTATTTCTACATAGAGATGGTGACAATATATTTGTAGCCCAAGTATATGTCGATGATATTATTTGTGGCTCAAACAATAAGGGTTATTTAAATGAGTTTATTGGACACATGATGAGTGAATTTGAAATGAGTCTAGTGGGAGAGTTGACTTTCTTCCTTGGACTTGAAATCAAACAAACCCAAGATGGGATTCATGTGTACCAATCAAAGTATACTTAAGAGATGCTTCGAAAATTCAATATGAGTGATTCAAAAGAGGTAACCACTCCCATGGCTACAAACACAAGATTAGACAATGATGAGAGTGGTAAACCTGTTGATTTGACTCAATATTGAAGCATGATAGGCAGTCTGCTATACCTCACAGCTAGTCGACCTGACATACTTTTTGCTGTGGGTATGTGCGCTAGATATTAGGTTTGTCCCAAGGAATCTCACTTGATTGCTGTCAAGAGAATTTTGAGATATCTTAAAGGAACAATTGGTGTTGGTCTATGGTACCCCCGTACCGAATCATTTGACCTAATCGGCTATACCGATTCCGATTACGTTGGATGTAAGTTAGATCGGAAAAGCACAAGTGGGGGTTGCCAATTTTTAGGATCATCTTTAGTTAGTTGGTCAAGTCGGAAGCAACATTGTGTTGCTCTCTCCACGACCGAGGCAGAATATATTGCTATGGGAGAGAGCATATCGCAATTGTTGTGGATGATTCATACTCTAGAGGACTATGGATTAAGCTACAAGGGTGTGCAAGTGTTGTGTGACAACATTAGCACAATTAACCTAACGAAGAATCCAGTCCATCACTCTAGGACTAAACATATTGAAGTGCGTCACCACTTCATTAGGGATCATGTTGCGAGAGGAGATGTTGTACTCTTATATGTAGAGTCCAAATCAAATCTAGCAGACATTTTCACTAAACCACTCCCCAAAAATGAGTTTAGCTTCTTAAGAAGGGAATTGGGAATGTGTCGCGCTTCATAGACATCAAAATGTATTCAAAACCCTTGATGATCATTTCGAAATTGTTGGGGAAAATAATTGGGTAACTTGGGGACATCTCACACAAACTATAAGGCTTACCAAAACGTTTTTGTTTGATAGAAATGGGGTGAGATGTTAGGATCAACTAAATTTCTTGAAATGTCATTGCATCTCTTGAGAAATTTGGTTAACGAGATAAAAATCACTTCGGTGACCAAGTATGGGGAAAACCAATGCATAACATATGTGTATTTGGCTCCATGATCATACTTGGACATTCCAATCAAGGAAACTTGAATTTGATACAAACTTGGTTGAAATTGAGTGGATGTTTGTTGTTTGAGTTTGACTCCACTTGGGTGGAGCAAAGTGATTGTTAACCCCATAAGGACCTTTGATCCTTGTTAAGGGATCCATTTTAGTCAAGGGACCACTTCCAAGATCGATAACTCTCATCAGATCTTGTCAAAACTCACTTGGAAGTCTGAAACTGAAAGTTTTAGATCGTATCAGGAATTTCAAGAGGCCTGATCGGTCACCGGACCGATCCATCATTTTTGCGAAAAACTATCAAAACCTACTGTGTTGGTCTGGATCGGTCCTCGGACTGATCTGGCATCCTGTTTTGATCGGTCCACAGACCGATCAGGGGGCTCACGGAAAAACCTCCAAACCTTCTGACCGCTTCCTGATCGATCAGCCGATCGATCAGGAGCCTGTCTGATCGGTCACCCCAACCGATCAGGACCAGGCCAGTCCGATCAGGCCTGAGCCTGATCGGTCTGAGCGCTCCCAGATCGAACGATGATCCGTTCGATCACATTAAATTTCGGTTGGTGGACTGATCCACCAACCTAATAACTTCGCAAAAACCCTTTCTTCCCAAACCCTAGCGCCGAAACACCTTCCCACCGTGCCCGTACGACCTTCCTCGTGAGTGTCTCTCCTCCTCGTGCGCGTGCGACTTGCTGTGCGTGAGATTGTTCTTCTTCTGCACTGTTGGGAGTTCCTCTTCTGCTCTTATTTCTTGCGGAGCATCACTTGTGTGTGCCCCTCTGCGCAACTCAGCCGGTTGATCTCTCTCAAACTCAACAGACAAAAGAATGGCACCTAAGTAAGATTCCCCTACCTCACCTTGTTGATTACTTCAAATGTCATGATATCTGGTGAACTAACCTTGTTGCTTTTGGGGTTTCTTTTGGTGTGTGCCGTGTGTACCTTACCCATACGATCAAATCTTTCTGTCCTTTGATTATTGATCACATCTTACTCCATTGATTAAACCTATGTTCATTTGCTCATTTTCTGTTATGATTAACTTGATCAATATCTTGACCATGTGATCCTTATTCGTGATCGTATCAATATTCAAATTTGTGTCTTGATTTCACTTGATCCTGATCAAATCTGTTGCCATGATCTATCCATCCCTTAGAAAATCATCTAAGGGCAAAGAACCCGTGGAGGGAGGCTCTAAGGGCAAAGCCCCTTCTTCTTCCAGACCCTCTCAAAGACCTCAACCATCCTCGAGTTCTAGATTTCCCAATGCATACCTTGAACAAACCTTCCAAACTAGAACCTTTAAACTTCTACCTTGCAGATCGATTGATAGGACTTTCTTATATGAGCATTGCCCCTCTATTAAAGAGGTGGTTGATTTCTATAATCTTGAATTTTTCCTTTCTCTCGAGCGGACCATAAATGTTGATCTTGTGTCTGAATTCTACAACAACTTGCAACCAGGTCCACAAGGGGGTTTTGGGTATACAACTCGGGTAGCCAAAACCAACCTTAACTTTACCCACAAAAACTTTTCAGATTTTCTTGGTTGTCGACGATCGCCTAATTTTTACTCTATCTATCCTGAGCTCCCTGACCCTTTGTTGACTCCTTTTACGGACGTCACTCCTGACACTATCTATCAGCATTTCTTTGGCCACCCACGACCAGCCGGTCTTGACGAGTTAGAGCCTGATTTTCCGACTTTTGCAGCCCTACGACTTGCTCCTGTTGACTACATCCTCTTCAAGATAATCATCAATTGCATCTTGCCTATCACTTCAAAGCCCTTGACCGAGTTCTGTCCCTATCATTGCCTGATGCTCTATGGTATGCACTGCCGCATGGACTTTGACATCATGGAGAGCATTTTTCAGTCCATCTTATCCTATAGAGAGCCGAGCCGACGCACTGTCTATATGCCGTTTGGTCACGTCATCACTGACTGGCTTATGTCAGTGGGAGTTGATGTAACCAAGAGCCGGACAGTGCCCATGGTGAGACAAGATTGCAGACTTGGCAGGCGAGCTTTCGCCAAGTCTGGTATTATTATTCGAGATCACGATCGGGCACTGGTTTGGAAGGACGGGAGGGGTCTTGGCGATCTACCTGGGGGAGGTCCACATTTTCAGGCACCAGCCGATGCTGCTGCATATCAGGAGGCTCCCGCTGCTGCTGCCGATTACGACTATGAGCCAGACTCGGACCTACACTGGCAGATTTCCGAGCTGGATCGGACAATCCAGCATGATATTCACTTGAGAGAGCTCTATCACGATGAGGTCCGCTCGGGTTTTTGCTCCTTCGACCGCAGACTGACCGCGGTGGAGTCTGATGTATCCGGGGTCCGTACGCTACAGCAGACTTGGTATGATGAGTGGCGCCGCCACACATTTCCGGGAGATGCGCCCTCCGGCAGTGCTGCACCTGGGTCTTTTACTCCTGATGATGTCACTATGGATGACCCTATGCATGATGACCCCCCCCCCCCCCCCCCGCCGATGGTTGATATACTCTGCATCTGCTTGTGATTTGACTATCTGACTGATTGGATTATATGACTTTCGGGCTGTATGCCTCATGACTTGACTTTTATGGCCTTGTGCCGCATTTGCCTTGACTTTGATGTATTGATATGCATCTAATTAGTTGTCTGGTTTTGATGTATGATGCACGTGACTTTTCAGGCTATGTTTTATGCCTTACTTCTATGACTAGATTTTGCTTATGCTTCATTCATCTGATATTATGCATTGCTATGATTCTGCTTATGATGTCATGTTTATATGATACATATGATTGTTTTGCCGTGCCGTATCTTTATCATATGTTGTCATATGTGTTTCAAAATAAATCATACCTTTGTTGTTTTGGGAGACCCCTAGGGTTGAGGGGGAGTATGATTAAACTTAACAGCCCATCTACACCCTTTTCGGTGTTTGACAAAGGGGGAGAGTGAGGTTGGTTAAGTTTGGGATAACTATGTTGTAGAGGGAGGATCCTGATTCCCCTATGATTTTGGAATTTGAGGATATTGATTTCAAATCCCTAAACTTAAAATCGGATTGTCAAACAACAAAAAGGGGGAGATTGTTGGTGCAGTCTGACACTGATTGGTGTTTTGGTGTTGACATCGATTTTAGTTTAGGTTGATGATTATGATTATGATTGGGTTTAAGTCCTGATCGGGGGTTAGGCACGGAGTGATTGAAAGCCTAACCTGGAGGGTTAGGTGTGGAAAATCCTAGCTTGGAGAGCTAGGTGTGGAAAAGTCCTAACTTGGAAGGTTGGGTGAAAAGTCCTAGCTTGGAGGGTTAGGTGAAAAGTTCTAACTGGGTGAAAAGTCCTAGCTTGGAGGGCTAGGTGAAAAGTCCTAACTTGGAGGGTTAGGTGAAAAGTCCCAACTTGGAGGGTTAGGTGTGGAAAATCCTAGCTTGGAGGGCTAGGTGTGTGGAAAAGTCCTAACCTGGAGGGTTAGGTGTGGAAAATCCTAGCTTGGAGGGATAAGTGTGGAAAAGTCCTAACCGGGAGGGTTATGTGTGAAAAATCCTAGCCTGGAGGGCTAGGTGTGGAAAAGTCCTAACTTGGAAGGTTGGGTGAAATGTCCTAGCTTGAAGGGCTAGGTGAAAAGTCCTAACTTGGAGGGTTAGGTGAAAAGTTCCAACTTGGAGGGTTTGGTGAAAAGTCCTAACTTGGAGGGCTAGGTTGATGAAATCCTGGCTTGGAGGGTCAGGTCGTAGCTTGGAGGGCTAGGTTGGGTGAAACCCTAGCTTGTTGGGCTAGGTTGGAGCCCCTGGATCGGTCTGGTGACCGATCAGGGAGATTGGCACGGTGCTCCTTCGTGGATCAGTTTAGTGACCGATCCAGCGATGACTAATCGGTCTGGTGACCGATCAGGGAGTGCATTTCACTCACTGCACAGCTCCTGAGCGGTCTGGTGACCGATCAGGGAGCCCACAAGTGGGTTGAGTTCCCCTACTGATCGGCTCCTGATCGGTCTGGTGACCGATCAGGGAGAAATCGTGACCAATCAGACTGAACGATCAACTATCGCGAGGTTTCTCACCCTGACCGATCAGGCTGGAGCCTGATCGGTCTGGGATCAGCCTGATCGGTTTGGTGACCGATCAGCCAGTAGATTCCGGGCGGGATTGTGGCAAGCTAATTTCCGGATAGGTTTGGTGACCGATCTGGTGACCAGTCAGGGTGACCGTTTATACGAGCTTGCGATCCCAAGTTTCTCACTGGGGACCGATTAGGTTGGAGCCTGATCGGTCTGGGATAGTCCTGATCGATACGGTGACCGATCACTTTAATTCAAACGCGCTGTCAGACGCTCTGATCGCGCCTGCTTTCACTGATACGCTACTGATGTCACTTTGATCTTCTCTGCTATTACTGATATAAGTTTGATTTCATTTGCTAAACCTCTGATTGAGTGTGCAGGTGACAGGGATGGATTCAAACACTCAAGGAGAGTTAATGGAGGCCTTTCCTTGGAGCAGGTTTGTCCATTTGACATCTCAGGTTGCAACGGTTGGAGCTGCTGACTGGAGCTGCTGACTGGAGCTTGGCTTAGGGAAGCTTAGGGAATCCAGGGAGAGCTCAGTGGTAGCTGGCGTTGGCAGGTGAGCAGCGGGAGATTGCAGTGAGGTGGTGACCTGCGATCAGTGGAGGGACTTAAGCGCTTGGTGGCGAACAAGTCTCCACAACTCTTACTCTAACAGATATATTGCATACGCGCGATCAGTTCTATATACTTTGCTTGTGCGATCTATTGTTCCATCATCTTGAGCAAACAACTGCGATCTTTGAAGCAACCATCTGTTACTTGAGCATTGGGAAGAAGAGTCAGAAAGCTTGGTGAGTCCATCAGCGAGAAGACACGAAGAAGGGGATTCTTGCGTGAGATCTGCGCTGAGTGGAGCTCGGGAGAAGTTTGTCTGAGTTCTTGCTGTCCTGAGTGTTCTGTATGATCCTTCTTTTGTTTCATTGTGCTTAAAACTTTATCCTTGTTGAAACGCTGTGGAGAGGTTACTCCACCGAGAAGGAGCTTGCATTTTATCCGGTGTTCACCGGAGCTTGATCTGCTGACGATCAAGGGATCGCCCACCTTAAGGGCACGCCAAGGAGTAGGGACAAGTTATCCCCGAACCTTGTAAATCCTCTTGTTAGCGTTCTTGCATTTGTTTGTGCTTAGCTTAGGGTGTAATTTCTGCAATACTCTGTTTTGTGTTATTTGCTTCCGCTATGCTACTAACCAGTTAAGTGCAGAAAATTTGATAAGTGCTATGTTTCGGTGTCTGGCTTTATTCACCCTCCCCCCTCTCTAGCCATCCAAGGTCCAACACACCTTACGAACTGCCGTGGAGTAGGAGCATCATCTCCGAACCACGTACATCGGTGTGCCGTTCTTATTCATTAGTTTTTGTTTGTATTTAGTATATTCCGCTTGCACACTAACGATTGTAGGAAGAAAATCGAAAGAAGCTATTCACCCCCCCCTTAGCTTGACGGTCACGGTCCTAACAAGTGGTATCAGAGCGAAGGTCGCTCGTCTACGGACTAACCGTCGAGAGAGCACAAGCTAGAGGAAATGATGATGGAAGACAAGTTGGGTGATGACATCAATACTCCATCGCCTTATGATCATGAAGTTTTTACTATTGGTGGACAAGAATGAAAACTTGATTTGGAATGGATTGGGAGTGCATGGTGATGCTAGAAGAGCCATTCGAAATTCCTAGAGATAAGCATGGGAAAAGTCTTCGACCTAGATATTGGACTAACGAGCAACAAAGTCAATCAAAGGCCAATGAAAAGGTAATTGCCATATTAATTGATATTTTGCCTAAAAATGTATTGAGTGGTGTAGGTAAATACAAAAATATATATGAGCTATGGAACAAGATGGGAGAATTCCATGAAAACCCTACACAAGCTCAAATAGTGGAAGAACCCAAAGAAATAAATTCAATGGTCCAAGAGAGGGAAGAAGAAAAAGAATTATCAATCTCATCAAGTGAAGTGGCTCAAGAAAGTGAAAGCTCATCCACTTCATCAAGGGAAAAAGAAGAGGTCTCCACTTCAAGAATTGAGGGGGAGGAAAGACCCTTGTCAATGCTGGAGCGAGAAGAAGTTCCTACCTCCACCAAAGAAAGGACAAAGGACCACATCATATGCTTTGGATGCAACAAGAAGGGACACTACAAGGACAAGTGCCCACTAGGTAAAAAGAAGGTAAACCATAAACCTGGGCCCATTTATTTAAAATCTAATATGGGTTGCAGGGAAAAAAAGAAAAGAAGCACATTAGGTGCTACACGTGTGGGGAACTATGACATTATCACACCAAGTGTCCAAGAAAAGGAGAGCTCAAAAAAATGGAGCATTGAAGAATATGGAAAAAAGAGGAAAAGAAGAGAAGCTCGCATCAAGGGGGAGCTACAAGGGTAAGGGAGGTAATCCCTAACTTTACATATGCTTCAAATGTTTTTATGTGTACTAGAAATATTAATGATTGCTTGCGTAATTTTGGTTTCAAGTATCATGATAGAAATAGAGTTACTGTTGCGTGCCAAAATTCTAAAGAATCCATGGTTCATGATAGATCTAGGGCTTTTAGACCTAAGGACTAAGGCATTAACTCTAAGAAAGGGAGACACATGCCTAGAAAAATGGATAGATCTAGGAATGATCAAAATAGACATGGTGATACTAAGGTTAGAAACCTAGAGAAGGAAAATCAAGTTTTGAGGGCAAAACTTGATAAATTAGAAAAGAATCTAGATAAACTCATTAGGGGATACAAGGGTTTGGGTATGATACCGGATGATCACCGCCTTAGAAATGATAGACCAGGTCTAGGATATCAATCTAGGAAGTCAAGTGCAAAGGAAAAAATCATATGGAAAGGTGTCATATGATTATAACAAAGGAAAGGCCAAAAATGGCAAGGAAAAGCCATTTAAAGGGGAAAAGAAGAATTTGACCAAGGATAGGGTATATAGGGTCAAGAGAGTGAGAGTTGAAGGTCAAGAGGCACCGGAGGTACACCGGTGTGGTCTTGCCTTTATTAGTAAGTTACCTAGGGAGGTGACTAAGGAGAGCTCAAGGGAAAGCTCTAAAAGTCAAAATGGGATCTATGGTCAATGGATCTCAGGAGGATTTCTTCCAGGAGATTAGATGGACTATGGAATGTGTCAAAGGGTTTGGAAGACTAGTGTTAGTCTTAACCCTAGGGAATTGACTCATTAAAAGGAGAGTTGAGGGGGAAAAGATGAAAATAGACTCATATTGTGTGAAAATTGATTTTTGATGTGTAGATGTCATATAAATAAGTGCTAGAAATGTATTGTGGTCAAGTGTGAGAAGAGGCATCAAGAGGAGATCGAAATTAGAACTTTTAGTTAAGTTTCAATGACACTATTTAGGGAGGTTTGAATTTCGTGCCAATCTTGGGATTGGTAATAGATTTATTCCAAACAATATTTTACTAAGTAGACATAGGTTCCACAAATATCTCCACGAAATTTTAGATTTTTTGGAGATTTGTAGAATTAATTATGCATTTCTGAAATTAGGATTGGGAAGTTGAAATCAGGGTACCAGTCGACTGGTTCAGAACCAGTTGACTGGCCTAGTGTAAATCAGAAACTGGGATTTTAAAATTATCAGTCGACTGCTCCAGGGGCAGTCGACTGGTATGCGAGGTTTTAAAAGAAAACAGCCGCGCGAGGGTGGCCAAACCTAAGGTTTTCGGTGTCACCCCCTGCGAGTCTTCTTCTTCTCCGACCTTGCCGTTTAATCTAAGGCGTTCCCAAGCGCTAAAACACTTTCCTAGCCTCCTTTTATCTCGGATCTAAAACCTAGGGCTAGGAAAACCTCTCTTCTCAAGTCAATCTCCACCAACATTCATCATGCAACGCCCAGGAAAACGGTAACGACTTGTAGTTCATTTTTCACATCTAGTTCATGATTTGAAACTAATTTGTCTCATTTTGCATGTTTGTCTTTATAGAATGACACAAAAGAGGAAAATGGGTTAGGGTTCATCTCGACAGGGTCATGTAGATTCTGAGGCACCTTGGTTCCGTTCCGGGGAGTGCAGACGGAGGTTTGAAGATAATGAGTTTGTGTTGATGAATTGTCGGTATCTTAACCGAACATACTTTCAAGAGAAAACTCCCCGTATTGCTGAGATGATCACATACTTTGGTCTGGAGCAATTGGTTTATTGCTAGCATGATGTTAACATTGACATGTGTAAAGAGTTTTACGTCAACCTCACATGCATTGGTCCCGATGATGGGACCTATGAGTACATGGTGGCAGGTGTCACCATTCCCTTTTCAGCTGCAATCTTAGGTTCATTTTTAGAGTGTAGGGCGTCTAACAATACGGTTACATATTTTCCAAAAGTCATCGAGCCTTTCACCTTTCCCAATGTAACCATAGACCAAATTCATCTTCATTATTTTGCAAGACATCGGTGTATTACACAGCGTATCTTTGAGGCTAAGAACATGAGTCTGTTTAGCAACGTATTGTATAAAGTTGTCTTAGACTGCATCTTACCCATCGTTACCAAGGGGAGGTCGAAGATTCTGCTTCCTCACTTGGTAATGATTTATGCGCTAAAGAGGCGATTAGATATTGATGTCAATTTACATGTCTTTGCCTCTATTGTTCACTTTTCATAGAGTGTTAATGGAAATATCTACATGCCCTTTTGTCATGTCTTGACTGAGTTCTTTGGGTCTAGAGGTATTCGCACGACTAGAGGTCAAGTGCGTCATCTGTCTAAGGACTACGATCAGGTGGGAGTACGACAGCTGTCCTTGGTAGGGATTGAGTGTCGGCAGGGGGAGATGGTCTGGAGACAACGCTCTGATTCT
Source organism: Boesenbergia rotunda (assembly GCA_024364735.1). Taxonomy (NCBI): domain Eukaryota; kingdom Viridiplantae; phylum Streptophyta; class Magnoliopsida; order Zingiberales; family Zingiberaceae; genus Boesenbergia; species Boesenbergia rotunda. The sequence continues at coordinate 513,890 of JAGFNQ010004292.1, forward strand.
TCCAGTTTTGATGAGGAGGTTGCGCCTGCTGCTGGAGTTACAAAGGAGGTGTTCGCTCTACTACGGGTCGACGTTCATGGACTGAGGGACGACTTCCACATATTTTAGCAGCAGCAGGTTGCCACTCAGGAGGAGGTTCATGGCCTCACACAATTCTGTCAGGGGTTCCAGCGGCAGCAGGATGAGATGTACGCGATGATGCAGAGCTAGAACCTGATGTATCAGGCCCCTCCTCCTCCTCCTCCTCCTCTAGGCGATGACGAGTAGTTTTGGGAGATTTGATGGCTTTAGTGTGTTGGACCTTAGATGGCTAGAGAGGGGGGGGGTGAATATAGCCAGAGACAATTTTCTTGAACTTTCACAAACTTTCTGCACTTCAAGAGTTAGGCAGCGGAAACAAACAACACAAGTGCAGAAACAGAAATGACAAACAGAAATCAAAACAAGGAAAGCAAACCAGACGACACAACAATGTACAAGGTTCGGGGATAACTTGCCCCTACTCCTTGGCGTGCCCGTAAGGTGGGCGATTCCTTGATCGTCGGCAGATCAAGCCCCGGTGAACACCGGATAAGATAGAGCCTCCTTCTCGGTGGAGAAACCTCTCCACAGATCTCACGGATGATGGAACTTGAGTACAAGAGATCACACAAGAAGGAACGCTCACAAGATCTCACAGGAATGCAGTAGAACGCTTAAGCACAAAGCAACAGAAAGCACGAACACAGCCCAACCAAACTTCCCAAGTTTCTGTCTTGTTCACCCTCGCTCCTCTGCTTCTAGCTTCGTCTCTTAAGCTCCTGCTCAACGTCTCCAGCTCCATCAGCACCACTGACCCACACCCTGACCCACTGACCTCTCTAAGAACTCAGTTCACTGGACACTCCTCCAGCTGAGCCTCCGTCAGTTGCCAGTCGCGCCTTCGTCAGTTGCCAGTTGCACCAGACGTCGTTGATACCTGAAAACATAATAGATCCAAACCTGTTCCATGGAAAGTCCTTCATTGACCCTCCTTGAGTATTTGAATCACCTGCTATCACCTGCACACTCTAACAGAGGCTTAGCAATGCATATCAAATTAAATCAGCAAATAGCAGAGAATCGGCAGTGAAAACAGTCGCGATTAGAGCTTCTGACAGCGTATTTGAATTAAAGTGATCGGTCACTAGACCGATCAGAGAGCATCCTGATCGGTCACCAGACCGATCAGGCTGGGTCCAGACTGATCAGGCTCCGTCCTGATCAGTCCCCAACGCTTAATTAGAAATCGCGATTTCTTTGGGGCTCTCCTGGATCGATCACCAGACCGATCCCAGGTCGTGGATCGATCACCAGACCGATCCACCCCTTTATCGGGCGATTTCTGAGCTCGTAGTCCAAACCTCCTGATCGGTCACCGGACAGATCAGGGAGCCTCCTGATCGGTCACCAGACCGATCAGGTCATGGCCAGATAGATCAGGCTCCGTCCTGATCGATCATAGAGAGGAACCTGCGACGCTGGATCATTCTCCAGAACGATCTGCACAGTGATCCTGATCGGTCACCAGACTGATCAGGAGCAGATCAGCAAGGGAACTCAACCTCACTATTTACTCCCAGTTCGGTCACCAGACCGATCAGGAGCCAAGCAATGGGTGAAACGCATACTCCCTGATCGGTCACCAGACCGATCAGTCATCGCTGGATCGGTCACCAGACCGATCCACGAAGGAGCACCGTACAAATTCCCTGATCGGTCACCAGACCGATCCAGGGGCTCCAACCTAGCCCTCCAAGCTAGGACCTGGCTTCACTCACCAGGGTTTCAGTCACCCGGCTTCAGTCACCGGGACCCGGCTTCACTCACCGGGATTTCAACCTAGCTTCACTCACTATGATTTCCATCACCTGGCTTCACTCACCAGGACCCAGCTTCACTCACCGGGATTTCCCTCACCTGGCTTCACTCACCAGGATCCGGCTTCACTCACCGGGATTTCCATCACCTGGCTTCACTCACCAGGACCCGGCTTCACTCACCGGGATTTCCATCACCTGGCTTCACTCACCAGGACCCGGCTTCACTCACCGGGATTTCCATTACCTGGCTTCACTCACCAGGACTTTTTCACCTAACCCTCTAAGTTGGGACTTTTCACCTAACCCTCCAAGTTAGGACTTTCACCTAGCCCTCCAAGCTAGGACTTTTCACCCAACCCTTCCGAATTAGGACTTTCCATACCTAGCCCTCCAAGCTAGGACCTGACCCTCCAAGCCAGGACTTTTTCACCAAACTCTCCAAGTTGGGACTTTTCACCTAACCCTCCAAGTTAGGACTTTTCACCTAGCCCTCCAAGCTAGGACTTTTCACCCAACCCTTCCGAATTAGGACTTTTCAACACTTAGCCCTCCAAGCTAGGATTTTTCAACACCTTGCCCTCCAAGCTAGGATTTTCCACACCTAACCCTCCAAGTTAGGATTTTCCAACACCTAACCCTCCAAGCTAGGATTTTCCATATCATGCCTGATCCCTGATCAGGACTTAATCATAATCATCAACCTAAACTAAAATCGGTGTCAACACCAAAACAACAATCAGGGCCAGACTGCATCAACAATCTCTCCCTTTTTGTTGTTTGACAACTCGATTTTAAGTTTAGGGATTTTCAATCAATTATCTCTCAAATCAGAATCATAGGGGAATCATGATCCTCCCCCTACAATATAATCATCCTAAACTTAACCAACCACACTCTCCCCCTTTGTCGAACACCGAAAAGGGTCTAGAAGGGCTGTTAAGTTTAACTATACTCCCCCTCAGCCCTAGGGGTTTACCAAAACCCAAAATAATCAAAGGATAATATTTGAATTGGATATGAGAGGCATATACCACAAATGTATCATGGCAACAATGTATATGCATCATACGTCAATAAGTGTTAATTACACATGAAAACATATACAGAAATATATCATGGTCAAACATGTATATGTTTCATATGACAAGTAAGGAATGCAGCTGTATCGGACACATAATCCTGATTGGTCTCCATGACCGATCAGGTTCATTGATTATTTGATACAGAAGAATTTCTGACTAGTTTGGGGACCGATCAGATTTCAGAAAAATTCTTGAAAATCTGATACGTTCTTGACCAGACTGCATTAACAATTTGCATTCCACAATAGGGGTGTAGACTCTATTGATATTCGACGTTTCAGAAAAATTTCTGAAACACGACATTAAGAACAAGAGTCATGACTCAACAAACCCTCTTTTTTATGAATTTGAACATTCCAACATAGGTTTGTATTAAATCAGCATTTTAAGACTTGATGTTTCAGAAAAATTTCTGAGAATCAAGGATCCAAAAAAAAATTCCTTGGAAATGAATTTGTATTCACTTAGTACCAGGTTTGTACCAATGAATGATCAAGTATGGTCATGTTCTTGGAATAATCAAGTGTGTATCAGATTGGTGTGTATCAGTATGATCAGGTAATTTGATACAACTTGATGAAATGGGATCGGACTGAGGAGTAGTCTGATACCTCTGATCAGTGTTGATCTGATCGATCACCGGACCGATCAGTACGATTCCTGATCAGTCACCAGACCGATCAGGGTGAGTCCTGATCGGTCAGTGGACCGATCAGGTTCGACACAGTCTATTTTCTGAACCTGATCCGTTTCTGAAATTGATTTGGTTCAAGCCTTAACCATTCTCAAACCCTAATTCAATTAGTTTCAATCCATTTATTCTTAATCATGGGGTTCCTTAACCAAACAGTATGTTTTCATATCAAAGAATTTCTATGGATTAAAACAAACAATCCAAAAACAGATTTGTATCAAAGCATCATCAATATGTTCTAAACATGATCATGTTTATTCCAAGGAGTTTTGATAATCCAATCTACACTTAAGTACTGATACCTTAGTGATCCAATTATTATTAGGCATATGAATGACATTGGATTTGATATCAGTTAAGTGGAAAAAGCAAACAAGTCATGGAACTTGAGTATTGACTTTTGAACCATCATAAAATATGTGAGCATGCTGTTCTTAACCACACTTTTCATGCCATAGATAAATGTTAATAACACATACAGTTAAATCAGGGCATACTTGATCATGTTCACCAAACAAACTATCTTAAGCAAAACCTAAGCCCAAACCTTAAGCTCATGTTCTTTGTTTGGTGATGTCTTATTAGTACAAACTATGTGTTAATTCTTGTTCTTTAGCATGCATTCATGTTGTATAACATATACAAGAAAATGGACTCCTTAGGCTTGACATAAGGCATATCATAAACCATGAATTGCAGGAAAACATAAATTGCAATAATAAACCTAATTATCCTAAACAATTCATGGCAAGAGCAAGTTGTGGGTTAGTCTAAGCCATTTATGTGAATTTGAGGAAATGGTAAGCACATTCCTAACTAGGAATGGCTATATGTTTGGAGCACGAAATATCAACCACCCATGTTGATAGATGCTCCCCATCAAACTAAGCTATACAATTCGAAAGATAGAGGTTTTAGGTACCCAAATTTTGGGACCTAATGAATCTACAATGAATGACTTTGGCACCCATGCCTTGGTCATTTTCTTTCTAGCCTTTTGAACCCTAGACTTATTTCGTGATCCAAAATGTGTTCTAGACATTAATGACAAGATACTAGGTTCTTTAGATTGGTAACCTAAATCAACCTTGTTATAAACCGCCATTTGCGAATTTAGAATCATATCTAAAGTTTTGGAGCTAGTTGAAAACTTCTCAAGAACATTCTTGAGATTTTCAACTTCGCTCCTTAAGTCCTTATTTTCATTTTCAAGGGACTTATCATGCATAACATCAATTATCTCATCCTTAGAGGTTTTCAATTTTTCTACCTCTACCTTTAAGGATTTAATCTTGTTCTTGGACTTCTTAAGCAACTTAGTTAGACACGCTATAGCTCTATAGCACTTATCTAACTCGGGAGAAGTTACCTGTAGCGACCCGCATTCTCTGCCTTAGACGGATCGTTACTTTTGTCTACTTCTCGACTCTAATGCACGACTAAAAATGCGGAAATCTTTTTTTTTCTTTTAAATTCATCTAAGAATGATATTCTAACTTAAGTAGTCATGCATGATACCATGTCACACTTTCCTTCTCAAAAACTCGTAAAATGATACTTATTGAAACCTGCCTCGCCCAACTCAGCTTTCGGGTATCAGTCGACTGATACTGTATCAGTCGACTGATAGGCCTGAAATCTGAATTTTCAGGTTTCGGCACTTGCTTCAAAACTCCACCAAACCTATACTTTCGAGCCATATAGAATCATGACACCCTTTCTATACTCTATGCTAGTTTTCTAAACACTTTAGCCAATCAAAATGAATCCATAAACTTGAAATTAGGACTTTTGCGGAAGAAGATAAGCTATTCAAGTTTATATGAACTTTAACAATAGAGTTTGTACCAATCTTGACTCCTATGCATTCATAACACCAAATACATGTTCTATAACCTTGCTAAAGCATTATGAAATGTGAATGCAACTTTTCTAAACATATTTAAGCAATAAAAACTTGATTCAAAGAGAAATTAATACTATCTTGGCACATGCATCTATTTCTCTAACAAAGTATCAATATTTCCAACTACTCACACTTCTACTCATCCAATGCAATCATAAGGATATGTATGCTAAATGAAATGACATGGAATCTTTACTCTAAGAAATTGAGCATGTAAAACTATCCAAAACTTAAATGTTCGCTAAACTCCATAAAGCAAGAACTTGAAATTTGAATAAACTATAACATTGTAATTCAAATAACTAAATTGTCTCGTCTCAAAGATCTCTCCAAAATCAGCCACCACACACACTTTACTCAGCACCGCCTCGTCGCCTTCCTTCAGACTTGCTTGCCTTTACCTTTATCTGCAGTAAGAGGAAATGCAACTAGTAAGCAAAAAGCTTAGTAAGTACTATCCAGCTCACAAAATCTCGAAATGTGCAAACATGCTTCTTGAACGATATGAAAATCATATGAGATACTTATATGCTTGAAAGAAAACTAAGAACATGTATAACTCAAAACATGCATACTCAAGCATTAATAAATCTCAATTTACTTTTCTTGGCTCATCTTGAAACTTTAGCTATTCTTTAACTTTTTTGAAAACTCTTTAAACTTTAGAAACTTTGCTAAAGCATATACTTGAAAATAATAATCACTTGGATCCACTGAAGACGTAAGTACCATCTCATATGCGCGTTCCCTAAAAGGTTGGGGTAGCGAGCCACCAATCCTAATAGAGCAGACCTTGGTCTACCAGGGCCAAGACCTTGGAATTGGACACCTGGATTTCTTTAACGACGCCCTTGGACGCCGGGTACTGGCCTTAGAAAATAAAATAGCTTTTCTTTCTTTTCTTTCTTATCTGTAAATGCCTTGGCATTTTCTCGAGCACCTTGCGTGCTAAAATCCCTAAGTCTTGACTTTTGGGGATTTCTTAAGGCCTTGGCCTTTTCTTTTCTTATCTTTATCTTCTCTTTTCTTTTCTCATAACTTTCTTAGCCCCTAATCTCACATAGGGTGCTTTATCAAACTTATACAAGCATATAATGAACTAAGATCACATGCAAAAACTTAAACAAAAAGGAAATATCTCTTTTAAAAACTTTTAAGGGAAATTCTTGCAGAAAAACCGCCTCTTACTGCAGGTGAGCAGTACTTACATTGATATCTTGGACTTACAACCGAAATTGAGGTCTAGGGCTCGGGAGAAACTTGAGATCTCGGAGAATTCTTCGCGCCTACGCGTTCCTCTCGTCGAGACGAACGCAACGCTCCGCTTTCCTTGATCCCTCCTTGGCCGGCGCCCCTTGGAAGAGGAGAGAAGGCTTGGTGTTGGCGTGCGTGCGTGAGAGAGGGAGGAGGTCGCGCGGCTAGGGTGAGGAAGAGAAAAACCAAAAATCTAATTTCCTCTCTTAACTCATCTATTTATACTATCTTTATGAAAAGAATCGTAACTACTCCATAAATATATTTCTCTCCACCTTTCGTTGTACTTGATACCCTAGCCTAGCTGGTCGCGCTCGCGCCTGGTCTCGTGCTGGTCGCGGGTTCGAATCCTCTGCTGCCCTTAAACGTTTTTCCTTTTTTAAATATACTAAACGGACTCGGAAAATTCCATAAAAATATTCTAAAATCCCTAAAAATATCTAGAATATTTCTAAACCATTTTTAAATAATTCTAAGGACTTTAAGAACTAAAAATGGGAATTTTGGGGCATTACATTACCTCTTCATCATCCGAAGATGATGAAAGTGCAGTTGAGGAGTCACTTGATTCATCACTGCTTCCTTCACTTGAATTCTCTACTGCCATGAAAGCAAAATGAAGGGAGTTCTTCTCCTCCTCTTCTTCCTTCTTCTCCTTTCTTTTGTTACCTGCCACACAAGCAAACCCTTTCTCTTTTGGGCTTGTGTTAGAGATCTCATGTAGCTCCATCTCACAAAATAAATCCTCTAACTTAACAAAAGATAAGTCCTTGGAAACCTTGTAAACATCCACCATGGATGACCACAAGGCGTTCCTAGGAAAAGCTTTAAGAACATACCTCACAAGGTCTCTATTTTCTACTTTCTCATAGATGGAATGAAGACCATTGTAGATCTCCTTGAACCGACAATGAAGCATACTTACAGTTTCATTTTCTCCCATGGTGAGACTTTGAAGTTGGTTGAGAAGGAGGTCCTTCTTGGCTATCCGGGTTTCATGAGTTCCTTCATGGAGCTCAATAATCTTATTCCATAGATCTTTAGCACTTGTGAAAGGACCCACCTTGACCAACTGATCCTTGGTTATTCCACATTGCAAGGTGATAATGGCTTTGGCATTGGCTTCCCCCTTCCGGATTTGCTCAGCCGACCACTTGGAAAACTCAAGCTCCTTTCCTTCATTATCCTTTGGAAGGGCAAACCCCTCCTTGACAGCGAACCACAAGCTCATGTTGGTTTTGAGATAGAACTCCATCCTTGACCTCCAATATGGAAAATCTGTGCCGTCAAAGAATGGAGGTCGGTTTGTGTTGTAGCCTTCTCCTCCTACAGCCATCTTGTTGTAAACTCTCGGATGTTAAGCCGCTTGAACAGAGCCCCAAGCTCTGATACCACTTGTTGGATCTTGGATGGCTAGAGAGGGGGGGTGAATATAGCCAGACACAATTTCCTTGAGCTTTCACAAACTTTCTGCACTTCAAGAGTTAGGCAGCGGAAACAAACAACGCAAGTGCAGAAACAGAAATGACAAACAGAAATCAAAACAAGGAAAGCAAACCAGATGACACAACAATGTACAAGGTTCGGGGATAACTTGCCCCTACTCCTTGGCGTGCCCGTAAGGTGGGCGATTCCTTGATCGTCGACAGATCAAGCCCCGGTGAACACCGGATAAGATAGAGCCTCCTTCTCGGTGGAGAAACCTCTCCACAGATCTCACGGATGATGGAACTTGAGTACAAGAGATCACACAAGAAGGAACGCTCACAAGATCTCACAGGAATGCAGTAGAACGCTTAAGCACAAAGCAACAGAAAGCACGAACACAGCCCAACCAAACTTCCCAAGTTTCTGTCTTGTTCACCCTCGCTCCTCTGCTTCCAGCTTCGTCTCTTAAGCTCCTGCTCAACGTCTCCAGCTCCATCAGCACCACTGACCCACACCCTGACCCACTGACCTCTCTAAGAACTCAGTTCACTGGACACTCCTCCAGCTGAGCCTCCGTCAGTTGCCAGCCGCGCCTTCGTCAGTTGCTAGTTGCGCCAGACGTCGTTGATACCTGAAAACACAATAGATCCAAACCTGCTCCATGGAAAGTCCTTCATTGACCCTCCTTGAGTATTTGAATCACCTGCTATCACCTGCACACTCCAACAGAGGCTTAGCAATGCATATCAAATTAAATCAGCAAGTAGCAGAGAATCGGCAGTGAAAATAGTCGCGATCAGAGCTTCTAACAGCGTATTTGAATTAAAGTGATCGGTCACCGGACTGATCAGAGAGCCTCCTGATCGGTCACCAGACCGATCAGGCTGGGTCCGGACCGATCAGGCTTCGTCCTGATCGGTCCCCAACGCTTAATTAGAAATCGCGATTTCTTTGGGACTCTCCTGGATCGATCACCAGACCGATCCCAGGTCATGGATCGATCACCGGACCGATCCACCCCTTTATCGGGCGATTTCTGAGCTTCGCAGTCCAAACCTCCTGATCGGTCACCGGACCGATCAGGGAGCCTCCTGATCGGTCACCAGACCGATCAGTTCATGGCCAGATAGATCAGGCTCCGTCCTGATCGATCATAGAGAGGAACCTGCAACGCTGGATCGTTCTCCAGAACGATCTGCATAGTGATCCTGATCGGTCACCAGACCGATCAGGAGCAGATCAGCAAGGGAACTCAACCTCACTGTTTGCTCCTTGATCGGTCACCAGACCGATCAGGAGCCAAGCAATGGGTGAAACGCATACTCCCTGATCGGTCACCAGACCGATCAGTCATCGCTGGATCGGTCACCAGACCGATCCACGAAGGAGCACCGTGCCAATTCCCTGATCGGTCACCAGACCAATCCAGGGGCTCCAACCTAGCCCTCCAAGCTAGGACCTGGCTTCACTCACCAGGGTTTCAGTCACCCGGCTTCACTCAGCGGGATTTCAACCTAGCTTCACTCACTAGGATTTCCATCACCTGACTTCACTCACCAGGACTCGGCTTCACTCACCGGGATTTCCATCACCTGGCTTCACTCACCAGGACCCGGCTTCACTCACCGGGATTTCCATCACCTTGCTTCACTCACCAGGACTTTTTCACCTAACCCTCCAAGTTGGGACATTTCACTTAACCCTCCAAGTTAGGACTTTTCACCTAGCCCTCCAAGCTAGGACTTTTCACCCAACCCTTCCGAATTAGGACATTCCATACCTAGCCCTCCAAGCTAGGACCTGACCCTCCAAGCCAGGACTTTTTCACCTAACTCTCCAAGTTGGGACTTTTCACCTAACCCTCCAAGTTAGGACTTTTCACCTAGCCCTCCAAGCTAGGACTTTTCACCCAACCCTTCCGAATTAGGACTTTTCAACACCTAGCCCTCCAAGCTAGGATTTTTCGACACCTAGCCCTCCAAGCTAGGATTTTCCACACCTAACCCTCCAGGTTAGGATTTTCCAACACCTAGCCCTCCAAGCTAGGATTTTCCATACCATGCCTGATCCCCGATCAAGACTTAATCATAATCATCATAATCATCAACCTAAACTAAAATCGGTGTCAACACTAAAACAACAATCAGGGCCAGACTGCATCAACATAGTGTTGAGAGTGCATGGTTGGATTTTATATTTATCTCTCAAACACTTATTTTGGGTTATATAATATTTGATGACTTCGGGGCTAAGACCCTTGTGACCCTTTTCATGCGTGCTTTATGACGTTATATGAAACTTAAATTTATGTTTTCATATTACTTATATGTATTTTCAGTTCATAACTTGATATTGCTTGTATTAAATGATATGATCTTGCTAATATGGGCATAAGGGAATGTGCATGTATGTGTATATGTCTTCAGTTAAGGAATAGAAAAGGGGGAGGTGTTTATCACGTGTTATGACTTGGGGGACCATACAAGAAGGAAGGAGGAGATTTGGAAACAATTTTAGGTTTGAAATGTATAGGATAGCCTTGACAAGCATATGGAATCAAATGTAGGCTTGAAAATTGATACATATTGATACTTTTTAAAAGAATTAGAGTTTGTACCAAAAGTCAAGCATATTTAGGATTTTCATGAAACTATACTTTTCTACGGTAGGTTATATCCTAACAAATATGCTTGCAAAGTTTTACATTTTTTTTGAATTTTATGGAATTTTCTAGAGATTTCTGAAATTCGGATAGAATTTTAGAAATTAACTGTATTAGTCGACTGCCCTTGGGACAGTCAACTGATGTTTCAGTAAGTTTGCGTAATGAAGGGATTAGTCAACTGATGTTGGATCAGTCGACTGATATTTCGAGTGTGTGATTTCTGAGGGGTTTTTCGGAAATAGGATGAGTTCTCATTGGCACTAGGGGTAGGATTGCTTGGGACAATCTTTTTGATGGTGTTAAAGGGGGAGAACTTGTGGTTTTAAGTTAGGTTTGACTTAACTTGGTGTTGTGGAAATTGAAAATTATGTGGACGGCGTATGTTAAGAGGGAGGTTGCCTCTTGTTTTTACTATGCTTTTAATTTTCAATTGCTATTTCAATTGTTGTTGTGCTACCTAACTTAAACATATTGCCACACATCAAAAAGGGAGAGATTATTAGGGCAATCGACCCAAGTATGGTCTAGAGGATCATGGATTTCGATGTGTGTATCAATATAATTAAGTTAGGATTTGTTGTGGTCTAATATGTGTATGTGAGTATGCAGGTTTGCAGGTACACATAGACTTAGTTGGATGTCTTTAGGTACGATGAAGGATGGCATGAAGGCAAGCAGTGGGCTTGTGTGCGCATCCGAGAGACCATGGACGGAGCAGGGACAATGAGCTGAGGGAAGCGGACTTCAAGGCATACGTGAAGGATGACATGAAGGCAAGCCGCGGGCTTGCGTGCGCATCTGAGGGACGAGGGCCAAAGTCAAAGAAGGCTTGAAGGCGATAGATCGAGGCTGCTGGAGCAGAGACGATGAGCCAAGGAATGCGGACTTCGAGGCATGCATTAAGGATGACATGAAGTCAAGCTGAGGGCTTGCGTGCGCATCTGAGGGACGAGAGCCGAAGATGAAGAGGGCGTGAAGGTAATAGATCGAGACTGTTGTTTGAGGAGTCAACCAGGTCGTGAGGGTCCGAGTGTTGAGGGATTGTACTCGGGAACTAAGCCGGGAGGGTTCGAGTGCGGAGAGAAATGTACTCGGGAAGGGAAACCCTAGGCTTAGGAGTGGACCAGTCAACTGCCCCAAGGGCAGTCGACTGGTGTGGCCGGAATTCGAAAGGTTAGGTGTGAAATTTGAATTCAAGTGAGGCCAGTCGACTGTCCCAGGGGCAGTCGACTTGTAATGGTCACATTTCATCCTCGAGCTCTATTTAGGGAGCTCGTTTCAGGCCATTTCATCTTGGCGAAATCTGCTTGGATCGAGCTGGTTAGTAGCCTAGATTGCTCAGGTCGTGTACAAGTGTTGTGGCGAGGTTTCTCCACCCACAAGGAGCAACGAGATCTAGCCAGAGGTGGTCCGGGGAATCATCCACTGAAGGATTAGGGATCATCCACCTTACGGACTGTCGTGGAGTAGGAGCATCATCTCTAAACCACGTACATCGGTGTGTCGTTCTTATTCGTTAGTTTTTGTTTGTATTTAGTATATTCCGCTTGCGCACTAACGATTGTAGGAAGAAAATTGAAAGAAGCTATTCACCTCTCCTCTAGCTTGACAGTCACGGTCCTAACATAATATCAGCATATATTCACAAGTTGACAGGTAATAATATACTATTTCAATTCATATACTTGAATCAACCTGACTCTGATACCAAATGTTAGAAATTCCACGGTAGAATGTTACATAAGCTTGACCTTATAATAAAGATTTCTACCATAAAGAAGTCCTTATCAAGTATATAAACTGATTTATAGAGAATAAGAATTCTTGAGTGTAATGCCGATATTATTAAGGACTCGATCTTCACCTCTTTGCTCTACAAGGGGAGATGGATTCCTGTGTGTACTTCTTAGGATTTTAAATCGTAAGTTGTTATTGTGAAAGTATGCATATAGGAGGCTAGGTCTAAGTGCCTATTTATAATAACAACAAACCCTAATTATTACCAAATCCCAACGGAGTAGTGATAAAATTGGATGCAAGTGAAATTAATGAGAATGAAGATGATAATGAAGAAGAAGAAGAATCAGATGAGGATGAGGATGCGAATGAAAATGATAATAAGAACTTTGATTTTTAATAATGGGTAAGTTTTGTAATCTTAATATATCAAAAATATGAAAGGTAGAGTTCATATATGATAATGTTTTATCAACAAGATGATGTTACAAATATATTTAGACCAAAGAATATATTGCTCCAATGTTACGAGATCCCAACAGAGTAGTGGTAAACTTGGATGCAAGTGAAATTCATGAGAATGATGATGATAATGAAGAAGAAGAATCAGATGATGACGATGAGTATGAAAATGATAATGACAATGAGGACTTTGATTTTTGATAATGGATTAAGTTTTATAATCTTAATATATCAAAAATATGATATGTAGAGTTCATATATGATAATATTTTATTTATATGTAAATTTAATTTTAATCTGTAAATTTACAAATGTTATATCTCAATTAGTTATTTATATACTATCTCATTTTTAAATTTATATATTTTATTTGTTCATGTACTGTATTTTTTTTCTGTAAGTCATTAGAGGTGACATCTTGGTGTTTTGTTTAGCACACTTTCTGATTTGTTATCAAACATGGTACTTTTTTTATTATTTTCATTATACATCAAATTTATATTTACTTTATCCTAATAATTTTGGTTGATAGTCTTGACATGGTGAACATAGACGAAATACTCTTAACAAGTCTGCTTCATCACCTAGCACTGAACCTACGCCCCACTTTAGGTGTAGAACCTTCTCATGCATCTTCGTCAGTACCTTCCCATTCACCATTGCTAGTCCTTCACCACTACCCATGCATGTTCCTTCGGCAATACACCTAGTTGCTGAGACTATAGATAGTGGAGAGTTTATGGTCCTGCTTAGAGATTCGTAAGTACTATGTTAATATTTTATTTTTTTCAACTATCTTAATTATTTAACATTATTTATTTATAATTTTATGATTGATTTGCAAATTCTATATGGGTTATTTATAAAATTAATAGAATAGCGAATAACCATTGGGAAGGGGCTTGAATGACATATATAAGCACTTTAGCAACCACAAAAGAGTTCTGGTAGAATGAGTTTAAGGTATATCCCCTTCCGTTTATATATAAAACTAAAGCGAATATATAATCAATTTTTTTTATTCCAGTAGACATTCAATTAGGATTAGAGTGAAGAAGTGGAAATAATATGATGATCACATCCAGTATGTACTTAATCATGTAAAGACTAGGGAAAAAAAGTTCCCTGCATCACCAATGAAAATTGGACCAAGATCTCTAATTTTTCAACAACCAAGGAGAGCAAACAAAAGAGTCAACAAAATAGAACAAATCAAGCTTATAATTTTGGAGACTCTTATGCAACATATGCGAGAAACTATTAATATAGATGAGGATACACATAGATTGATAATGTTTTAACTCTCCCACCAATTTTTTAATTTATTTCAATGGTGTTTTTTTAGACCAAGGAAAAAGAGAAGGAGCCATTATTCATACACATTTTAACCCACGCATTTAAAAAAATAAAAAATGAGTAATCAGGTCAGGTAACGTTGAACGTGGGATGACCGGTTCAGCCTCACAGAAGCTTTCCACCGGCCGCTAGGGTAAATTAGGGAAGTACACATGGAGACCATCTTGACAACTAACATTCTCAGGTCTGCTACCCATCAAGGGGAAAAATTTCAAATAATACGTCGTAGCTGAGTTTTGAACTCTAGATCCCTGACTTATCACTGGATGCCCTAACCATGACACTCTACCCTCAGGCTTAAAATTATTACCAATTGCACATTTAAAAAATAAAAGACAAGACTAAGAGTGGGGATAGAGCTAAAATAATTAAAGTTTGGTTTAATTTTTTATCTTAATTTATAACTTAGATTCTGTTAGTTATGTATTTGCTCTCTCTTTATATTATATATGTTTCTATTATATCTAATCAAGATTATATGCATATTAAAAAATATTATTATTGTAATTTTATTTTAATTTTTCTCATGATAATACAGGAGAAATATGCTAAACTAGAGCCAGCACAGAGAAGTTCGTAAGCTAGTGATGATATTGATAAATCTGAGCCCTTTGTTGGTAATAATATGAGTTTATAGTTGGAGGCGAGTGGGGGACCGAAAGGGAGAAGGATATTTGGAATGAGTTATTTGACGAGAACTCATAGAGCTGCTGATACATCTTCTTCTACCTCACTAAGTGCACAAATAGAAAACTTGACTAAAGAGGTTAAAATTTTTAAGGAGATAATATTGCAAAGGGATCAAGAAATGAGAAAAATGCGCCAACAGAAGGACCTCATAATGCGACATTTTCAGTTAGGCTCTACTCCAAGTCAGATTCCTCTCGATTCTAGTGATGATGATGATTGTGGTGATGGTTCTTCGTGAATTTGTTATGTATGAATGTTATTTGTCTCAAAATTAGTGGTTTTAAACATTTGTTATTTGACTGTAAACCCTTCATTTTTATATTTTTTATGAATACTGTTAATTTGTTTCGAACAAGATTGGTGAGGCCAAGGAAGGTGGTGAAAATTGAAAATTCATGTTAGAGGAGTAAGTCTTTATATATTAAGTTTTATGATAATTTATAAGATTTTCTTTCTGGTTAAAAATGATACTTTTTATTTATTTATTTTTGGATACAGGAAAAGAAAAGGAATGAAAGGAGACAGAAGTGTTTGTCGAGGAAGAAGAGGACGATGATTTATTTTTGTATCTTTCTATCATTTTGAGACCGTATGGTATGAGATATTTCGATTTAGATATTATGGCTTATTGAACTTGGAGAACGTTGTTGAGGCAATCTATGGTTCGGAGTGACCATATATTTTGATGTTTGGACAAAGGGTTTAAGTTATGTTTTTCCTTGTGTTCTAATATGTGTAAGTGAATGTGCAGGATGTGCAGGTTACACATATGGACTTAACTGGACGGCTTCGATACGGTGAAGGGTGGCATGGAGACAAGCTGGAAGCTTGTGTGCACCCGAGGGACCATAGATAGCAGGGATGATGAGCCGAGGGGCGCGAACTTCGAGGCATGTATGAAGGATGGCATGAAGATAAGTTGGAGGCTTATGTGCATCCGAGGGACGGGAGCCGAAGACGGAGAGGGCGCGAAGGCAATAGTCAAGGCTGCTGATGAAGAGTCAGCTAAGTCATGAAGGGACAAGAGCCGAGGGAGGAGGACTCCAAGGGCAAGCCGGGAAGTGAACTTCAAAGGGCACACATGAAGGGTGGCATGGAGGCAAGCCAAGGGAAGGCTTGTGTGCGCATCCGAGGGACGATAGCCGTTGGAAGAGGACTTCAAGGGGCAAGCCAAGGGAGTGTACTTGAAGGCACGCGTGGAGGAGGGTCGTTGGAGTGAGGAAGAGTGTTCTTGTAAGCTGAGCAGTCGACTGGGAATATAACACTCGACTGCCAGCGAGAACAGAAACTCACAGAATGCTTCTGACCCTGGACCAGTCGACTGCTCCAGGAGTAGTCGACTGGTAAGTAGCCAGAATTCGAACGTTGAGCTGCAACGGTCGAATCTGAGTGGGGGCAGTCGACTGGTAGAGTGTTTTCCAGCCTTGAGCTCTATTTAAAGAGGCTCGGGTTTGGCTGGAAACCTCTGACGAAATGAGCTTGGTTAGAGCTCATTAGTAGTCTTAGTGCTCAGATAGTGTGTTCAAGGTTGTGGCGAGGTTTCTCCACCCACAAGGAGCTACACGAGCTAGCCGGAGGGCATCCTAGGAGTGATTCGCCGAAGGATCGAGAGATCGTCCACCTCACGGACTGTCGTGGAGTAGGAGCTTCATCTCCGAAGCACGTAAATAGGTTTGTTAGCATTGTTTAGTTGTTAGTTTTGTTTTATTGTATTTCCGCTTGCGCACTAACAACGTAGGTAGAGAAGAAAATCGAGAAATTTCTATTCACCGCCCCCTAGCAAGGCATAACGATCTAACAAGTGGTATCAGAGCTGGGTGAGCTCATCTACGGACTAACCGTCGAGGGAGCAAGAAAGCTAGAGAGAGAAATGATGGAAGACAAGCTAGGGGATGATATCAACACACCACCCACATATGACCATGAAGATTTTGGCTATTGGAGGATGCGGATGAAGACGTGGCTTGGAATGGAGTGGGAATGTAGAATTGTAATAGAAGAGTCCTTCGAAGCTCCAAGAGACAAGCATGGAAAGAAGTTTCGCCCTAGATATTGGACTAAAGAGCAACAAGCACTTTCTAGGGCGAATGAAAAGGTAATTGGTATATTGGTTAATCTTTTGCCTAATGATGTTTTGAGTGGTGTAAGGGAATATAAAAGTGGATATGAGTTGTGGAACAAGTTGGAAAAATATCATGAAAACTCTACACAAGTTCAACAAATGGAAGAGCCCAAAGAGACAAGTCAAACGGTCAAGAAGACAAAAAAGAAGAAGAATTGCTCATTTCATCAAGTAAAGTAGAAGAATTGAGTAAAAGATCATCCACCTCGCCAAGAGAAAATGAGGTGTCAACTTCAAGAATTGACGGGGAGGAGAGACCCTCATCCATGCAAGAACAAGAAAAAGCTCCAACCTCCACCAAAGCCAAATCAAAAGAGCACATTATATGCTTTAGATGCAATGAAAAGGGGCACTACAAGGACAAGTGTCCAAATGGTAGGAAAAAGGAGGTAAATCCTAAACCCATTTCAATTTCTTTTAAATCTAACATGGGTTGTAGGAATGGAGAAGCCCAAGAGAAGAGAAAGAAAATTAGATGCTTCACATGTGGAGAACTAGGGCATTATCACACAAAATGTCCAAGGAAAGGAGAGCTAAAGAAAATGAAGCAATTAAGAAGATGGGAGAAGGAGGAAAGAAAAAAACGAAGCTTACATCAAGGGGGAGCTACAAGGGTAAGGGAGGTAACCCTAATTTTAAATAAAAATGCAATTCAAATTTAAGTTCCTCCATGCATGCTAGAATTAATGAAAAATGCTTGCTTGTGCATAATTTTGGATTTAAATATCATAATAGGAATAGGGTTAACAAGGTAGATCAAAACCCTAGGAGAACCATGCATCATGATAAATCCAAGACCATTAGACCTAAGGATCAAGGCATAAATCCCAAGAATGGAAGACATATGCCTAGGAAGATGGGTAGGTCTAGGAATGTCCAAGATGGACATGTGGATTCTAGGGTTAAAAGTCTAGAAAGGGAAAATCAAGCCTTTGAGGGCAAGACTTGATAAATTGGGAAAGACCTTAGAAAGATTCACGGTTGGATCTAAGGGTTTAGATATGGTGTTGGGTAGTTTAAAACCCAACTATGATAGAATGGGGTTGGGATACCGGTCTAAAGTCTCCAATGTCAATGGAAAGAAGTATGCTAGGGAAGCATATAATTATGGCAAGAAGGAGTGTTGGTGCAATCTTGGTTAGGTCAGGGTTGACTTAGTTTGACTAGGCTCGGGTGAGCTTAAGTCTGACTAAGCTTGGTAAGCTTGAGTTTGGATGTTTCGATGTTTGATAATGATGTTTGAATGTTTTATGATGTTTAAATATCATATGATGTCAAGTGGGTCAAGGTTGACTGGAGACTTGACTAGGAGAAGTCCAGGTGGATCGGGTGTTAATAATATGAGAGAAGTGTCCTAAGGCAATCGTCTTATGATTGTAATCATTTACTTTAATAAATGAATATTCACTATTTGAGTATACATGTTCATGTATTTGATTGAGATCTTAAACTCATTTACTGAATGTCCACAATACAATTCACAGCATGAGAGAATTTGTGATGAATTCACAACTAGTGATTATCTCTACATGTGCAATTGTGAAGTATTGAAATTGTCCCTAGTCGATGAATTGATAAATAAGGACACTATCAATCCTGTTGAGACTAGCATGGGTTATTCTCTAATCAGCTGATTCTCACTGGCTGGTGACATTGGGATGTCCGGAGATAAACATGAATGCTAGTTAAGGGAACTAGTTCATTGGAGTGACTAGCTATAAAACTTCATATGGTAATCTACATATAGATATGTCAATGAAGTTCTTACTGCAGCTTAAGTGCGATATTCCTTTGACTTGCGGTGTTCAAGTCATCTTGGTCATGAAGACTTATACTTTGACATCTTAAGCAAGCATCTCTAAGGAGGTGTGGACCCAGGATGATTGGGTATAAGCCGAAGTGCCCGAAGATGTTTGAACAGCCTACAAAGGATTCACCACTCCTTGCGAGGAGATGTATACCCAAGGCCTGTCGTCGAATTGTTACTCGAAGCCTCTGGCCAGAGCATCACATGTTCCGAGTATGAATATCTCAGATACATGAGAGTAAGTAGAATCCGTTGGACGAGAAAGACATTACTTGGGCTAGGTGTGACGTAGTCAGCCTAGTGGGGACTGACACAAATAGACCGTGTCCTGAACCAAGTGGGTATAAGATGGTGAAGGGAATGAGGCACGATTCATTAAAGCTGCTGAAAGGTTTCAGAATAGTATCTGAGGTCAACCATTGATCTTTCGATTAATTGGGGATCATGATGTACTACTAGGTGCCACTCATGATCGTTCTATAATTTGTTAATTATAGACGACCAACATAAATCGAAAGCCTATTTAGTCACACGCACTACGAGTAATCCGAGGGATTTAAAACGAGTTGAAAATTAGATTTTCCGATCAAGAGAGATGAGTCGAATCTGAATTTTTCAGAGACGCATCGGAAGCATAAAATGACTAAGTCTTTTAAAGACTTATTGGACGAATTAAATGAGTTTAATTCGTATGGTTTTGGCTGGCCAAAGAGGGTCCCCACCCTCTTTGTTTGGCCGGCCACATCAAAAGGGGAGAACCAAATTGTTTGGTTCAAATTATAAAATAAACCGCGCGTGGTTTGTTTTATAAAATTATGGATAAAGAAATTTATATAAAGAAATTTATATAAAGAAATTTATATAAAAAAATTTATATAAAGAGATTTATTTTTCATGGAAATTAAAATGAACCTTGGATTGGTTTATTTTATTTTATAAAATCAATAAAGGATTGATTTACCATGATAAAGAAATTTATATAAAGAAATTTATATTAAGAAATTTCTTTCCATAATAAAAGGGGAGACATGGTTGTTTTTATTATAAATTAAGTTATAATAAAACTTGGCATAACGGAATAATTCATAGAAAAAATTTATAAGATAAATTTCTTATGAAAATTTATTCCGTTAAAAGGAGATTTGGCGATTAAGAGGCTACTATATAAAGGTACCAAGGCAAGGCTTGAAAATCAATCCAAGAGATCAAGGATTCTTGCCTAGCCTCTCTCCCTCTCCTTCTCTCCCTCTCCCTCTTCTAGTGCCGCCGGCCCTAGAGCCCTTCCCCTTGCCGTGAGCTTCCACCACCAAGAAGAGGCCGAAGAAGAAGAAGAAGCGGGCGCGACTCCTTCCTTCCTCCCGGAATCTTGATTCCGTTCTTCGTTTGGTGGTTAGTCATTTCATCTCTCTCTTGGTATTCTTGTCGTGCCTTTGGAGAATCTAGTAGTTCTTGTCGGCATGAAACTCGTGGCTTTGCGAAGTCATCCCGAAGAAAACTCGGCGTGGACGCGAATAGAGGCGGAGCTTCCAAGGGACGCTACGGTTGGATCTCGTCCCTTTCTACGAGTTACGCGAGTTATTAAGTAAATTTGTTTACTTTCTGCAAAATTTTAAATGTATGATCATGTCTCCACAACATAAGGTTGCATGCTAGATACGTGGTTAAAATAATTTGAGAAATTATTTATGCTAAACCTTCCGCTGCACGTAATTAAATTTTAAAATTACGAACCCGTATCCATGTCAACATGCACCCAGTCCCAACATCGGGGAGATCGTACGCTGGCATGGGAAAATACCTAGTGGGACTAGGCACACCTAGTAGGACTAGGCACACCTAGTGGGACTAGGCACACCTAGTGGGACTAGGTGAAGTCCAAGTGGATCGGGGAGATCGTACGCTTGCATGGGAAAAGACCTAGTGGGACTAGGCATACCTAGTGGGACTAGGTGAAGTCCAGATGGATCGGGGAGATCGCATGTTGGCAAGGTGGAAGTCTACAGAGAGACTTGACCTAACTCGAGGGTTAGGCGAATCTGGTTGGGAGCCAAGTTAAGTCCGGGCTGGGAGCTAGGCAGTAGAAATCCAGGTTGGTCAAAGGGGTTGACCGGACAATTGGTAGGGGATCCTAGGCTTGTGAAAACAAGTTAGGTTGGACTCAATCGATTGGGTAATCGATTGGGTGAATCGATCAGGTGATCGATTAGGGCAGTTTGCGCGAGAGGACAGAAGGGCCCTGAATCGATTCAAGGTATCGGTAATCGATTGGCTAATCGATTACGGTAGTTTACGCGAGAGAACAGAAGAGTTCTGAATCGATTAGGTAATTGATTCAAGACACTCGTAATCGATTAGCTAATCGATTACGGTTCGAAAACTAGCCGTTGAACGGTTGAATCAGACGTGGTAATCGATTCAGAAACCCTAGGCGTCGGGTATAAAGGTTTTCACGCAGGTTTGAAGCGTAGCTCTTCCTCCTTCTTCCACGCCATCTCAAGAGAGGCTTTGGGGCTTAGTGTTGCTGCACTTCCAAAGCTCTAGAGGCGATCACAAGCTTGAAGATAGCAAGGAAAGCAAAGTGTGAGCTTATCATTGTAAATCTTGTAAGATTTCATTATTGTATTTGCTTGGATTCTTGTTGTATCTTTGTCAAAGCTTGTAAGAGGTTTCTCCACCTCAAGAAGGAGATCTTTCATAGTGTATGAGAGAGTGAGGAGAGTGGATCCTTGGATTAGTCACCCGTCCGGGGTGGATACCAAGTAAATCCTTTGTGTTAGCGTTTGCTTGAGTCTTCCGCCGCGACAAATCATCACAGAGCAAATCGGAGCTAATCACCCCCCTCTAGCTCGTCTACGGGAGTTGGGAATGTGTCGCGCTTCATGATGTTCAAATTGCGGTCAAAACCCTTCATGATGATTTCGAAATTGTTGGGAACAATTGGGTAACTTTGGGAACATCTCACACAAACTATAAGGTTTAACAAAATGCTTTTGTTTGCTAGATATGGGGTGAGATGTTAGGTTTAACTCAATTTCTCAAAATGCCATTGCATCTCTTGAGGAATTAAGTTAACGAGATAATAATCACGGTGGTGACCAAGTATGGGGAAAACCATTGCATACCATATGTGTATATGGATCCATGATCATACTTGGACATTCCAATCAAGGCAACTTGATTGGAAACTTGGATTTGGAAACAAAATTTTGTTGAATTTGCTTGATTGATTGTTGATTGAGTTTGACTCTATTTGGATGGGTCAAAGTGTTTGTTGAACCTATAAGGACTTTTGATTCTTGCTCAGGGATCAATTCTAGTCATGGAATCATGTACAAGTTCGACAAAGTCCACCAAATATCGTTTGAGAAATTCAGAAGTTCTGAAACTGAACATTTCAGTTCGTATCAGGAACCCTGATCGGTCACCGGACCGATCAGGCATAGGGCTGATCGGTCCCTGGACCGATCTGGCTTCTTCCTGTGGTGATCGGTCCACAGACCGATCAGAGAGTCAGCAGTGACTCTCCGAACTTTTGGCCAAGGATTCTGAGCCAGCCTGGATCGGTCTCCGGACCGATCTGGCACCCTGTGGGGATCGGTCCACAGACCGATCAGGGAACTCAGAGGTTTCTCTCCGGACCCTACTGATCGTATCCTGATCGGTCACCCGACCGATCAGGACCATGTCAGTCCGATCAGGCTGTATCCTGATCGGTCTGGACGCGATCAGATCGAACGGTGATCCGATCAACCGCATTAAATTCTGGTTGGTGGACCGATCCACCAACCAATTAACATCACAAAACCCCTCTTCAGCGCCGAACCCTAGCGACGATCCTCATCTGCGCGACTTGCTTGTGCGAGAAGACCCTCCCGCGTGCTCTTCTTCCTCGCGTGAGCGTGAGTCCTGTGCTCGTTCCTTTCTCGCAGAAACATTCTACGACCATCTTTTGCGCCGAGAGCACGTTTTCTGCGCGCGTTTTCTTCCTCTCAACTTCCAAAACGACAACGATGGCACCAAAGTAAGTTTTTGCTTTGGTTTTTCCATTCATATCAGACTATAATGCTTATTTATGAGTGTAATCAGGTTGTTGTTCTTGTTCTTGCTGTGATGTCTTGATCCTTTTTGCCTTTGCCGTGACCCTCTTTCTCATCTTATGACCAAAAATTTTATATCTATCCTTTGATTGGGTCTCATCTCATGATCAATTCTTGTGCTTCAATCTATGTGTCATGATCAATTCAAACCTCCTTAGGAAATCTGCTAAGGGAAAAGAGGTTTTCGAGGATAGTTCAAGGGGGAAAAAATCCTTTGTCATCTACACCTCCTCCGAGGCCTCCATCTCCCCCGCATCCTAGATTCCAGAACATTCTCTATGCCCTAGACTTTCATTGGCACAACTTCGAACTAATGCCATGTCGATCAGTGGACCAAACTTTTGTTTATGAACATTGCCCTACGGTAAAAGGAATCATTGAGTACTATGGGCTTCAAATCATCCTTTTCTTAGAAAGGTCGATCAATGTTGACTTGGTCTATGAATTCTACAATAATCTGGCCAATGGGGAGGGCACGGGGTGGCGGACCCGTGTCACCGGTGTCGATCTTGACTTTACCCTATCATCCTTCACTATATTTCTGGGTTGTCGTCGATCCAAGAATGATTTCTCACTTTATCCATATCTTCCTGTTCCTCTTCCTGTTCCCTTTACTGGAGTCACTCCTGACTCCATATATGAGCATTTTCTAGGCCACCCCAGGCCACGGGGTTCTGGTGCGGACATCTATAACTTTCCCACATTTCCTGCTCTTCATCTATCTCCCATTGATTATATTCTGTTTCAAATTATCGCAACTTGTCTTCTTCCAACTACGTCCAAGCATCTTGATGCGATTCATTCATCTCACTGCCTGATGCTTTACGGGATGCATCTGCAGTTCGATTTTGACATAGCACCGTCCATCTATTCCTCCATCATTGTTCATGGTCTGAGGTCTGGTCAGACGATCTACATGCCATTCGGCCATATCATCACTGCCTGGCTGGAGTCGGTTGGCATCGACGTCTCACAGGGCCAACTCGTGCCGATGAATCGACAAGACTGTCGCCTGGATCGTCGTATGCTTGCTCAGTGCGGCATTGTTCTCGGGACCGAGGGGCTACAGTGGAAGGATCGCAACCAAGTGGGGGAGCTGCCGCTAGCGGTTCATGCCGAGGGTGCACCAGCTGTTGCTGCTGATGATGCCACGATGGACGACCTTATGCGCGATGACGACCCTCCTACTGACACTTGAGCTCGGATATCTACTGTTTTATCATGATCTGTGTATTTGACTATGATACTTTTGGGCTGTATGCCCTCTGACTTTGTTGGTGTGACCTTGAGTCACACATATTTTGCTACTTGTTCGTATGTTTTCATGCCTTGACCTATATATTTTTACCTGCCATGCTTATCTACTATTGTTGATGCCATGTTGATTATGAACCTGTTATCTGCATGATTGATCCATTGCCATGTTCATGCTTACACTGCCATGCTTACTTGATACTTATGACTATTATGGCATGTTCTGTGATCTTATACCTTATACTCATATGATGCATGTGATTGCTATGTCTTGCTATATCTTTTTCACATGAGATCGTATGAATATTCCACAAACTATCACATCTTTGTTGATTTGGGATACCCCTAGGGTTGAGGGGGAGTTTGTTTAAAACTTAACAGCCCCTCTGGCTCCTTTTCGGTGTTCGACAAAGGGGGAGAGTGTGGATTTGTTAAGTTTAGAATGACCATGTTGTAGGGGGAGGATCTGGATTCCCCTATGATTCCAAAGTTGAGAAAATTGATTGAGATCCCTTAAACTTAAAATCGGATTGTCAAACAACAAAAAGGGGGAGATTGTTGATGCAGTCTGGCCATGATTGTTGTTTTGGTGTTGACATCGATTTTAGTTTAGGTTGATCATGTTGATTATGATTAAGTCCTGATCGGGGATCAGGCATGGTATGGAAAATCCTAGTCTGGAGGGCTAGGTGTTGGAAAGTCCTGATTGGGGATCAGGCATGGTATGGAAAATCCTAGTCTGGAGGACTAGGTGATGGAAAATCCTAACCTGGAGGGTTAGGTGTTGAAAATCCTAGTCTGGGAGGCTAGGTGTTGGAAAAGTCCTAATTCGGAAGGGTTGGGTGAAAAGTCCTAGCTTGGAGGGCTAGGTGAAAAGTCCTAACTTGGAGGGTTAGGTGCAAATTCCCATCCTGGAGAATTAGGTGAAAAAGTCCTGGCTTGGAGGGTCAGGTGCCTAGCTTGGAGAGCTAGGTTGGATGATGTTCTAACTCGGAAGGGTTGGGTGAAAAGTCCTAGCTTGGAGGGCTAGGTGAAAAGTCCTAGCTTGGAGGGCTAGGTGAAAAGTCCTAACTTGGAGGGTTAGGTGCAAATTCCCAACTTGGAGAGTTAGATGGAAAATCCTTGGCTTGGAGGGCTAAGGTGGATGGAAACTTAGCTTGGAGGGCTGAGTTTGAGTCCCTGGATCGGTCTGGTGATCGATCAGGGATTCTGGCACGCTGCTCCTTCGTGGATCGGTCTGGTGACCGATCCAGCGATGACTGATCGGTCGAGTGACCGATCAGGGAGCACACAGTGAGGTTGGGAACCTACTGTGCTGCTCCTGATCGATCTGGTGACCGATCAGGGAGTATGCGTTTCACCCATTGACTGGCTCCTGATCGGTCTGGTGACCGATCAGGGAGCGAGCATTGAGGTTGAGTTCCCTTGCCTAACTGCTCCTGATCGGTCTGGTGACCGATCAGGATCACTGTGCAGATCGTTCCGGAGAACGATCAAGTGTCGCAGGTTCCTCTCTATGATCGATCAGGACGGATCCTGATCGGTCTGGAGATAGTCTGATCGGTCTGGTGACCGATCAGGAGGCTACCTGATCGGTCCGGCGACCGATCAGAAGGCTTAGTCTGCGAAACTCAAAAATCGCCCAATATAAGGGTGGATCGGTCCGGTGAACGATCCACGACCTGGGATCGGTCTGGTGATCGGTCCAGGAGAATCTCAAAGAAATCGCGATTTCTGATTGAGCGTTGGGGATCGATCAGGACGAAGCCTGATCGGTCTGGAACCAACCTGATCGGTCTGGTGACCGATCAGGAGGCTCTCTGATCGGTCCGGTGACCGATCACTTTAATTCAAATTGCATTGTCAGACGCTCTGATCGCGTCTGAACACAACCGATTCGCTGCCACTTTCCTCTGATATTTGATATGCTGGTTGATTTGCTGCTCTAATGCTCTGAGTAAGTTTCAGGTGACAGGGGAGGATTCAAACACTCAAGGAGAAGTCAAAGAGAGCTTTCCTTGGAGCAGGTTTGTCCCTTTCTCCACACAGGTTGCAACGGCTGGATGCAGGACTGAAGCCGCTGACTGAGGCTTGGCTGAGGAAGCTCAGGAAGTTCAGTTAGGGTTCAGTGGAGCTGGCGCGTTGGCAGTGAGGCAGCTGTAGGCTGCTGGAGATGAGATCATCTGTCGCTTGGCGGAGAAACAAAAAGGAACGAGAGAAGTTGAGTTCAGTAGTTCTTCAGTTTTTGCGCTTCTGAGTTCCTGTGTTACAAGCTTGCTGTTCTTGAGTTCTTCAATCATTCTGAGCAAGCTATTGAGGAGCAATCATCATACTTGAGCGCTTGAAGGAGAAAACAAGAGGCTTGGAGTCCGACAGTGGGAAGACACGGAGAAGGGTTCTTGCGTGAGATCGCCACTGGGTGGAGCTCAGGGAAGCTTGCTGTGTTTTTGTCCTTGCTAAGTGTTTGAGTAAGATCCTTCTTGTTGTTTCTTTGTGCTTAACCTATATCCTTATTTGAAACATACTGTGGAGAGGTTTCTCCACCGAGAAGGAGGTTGCTTCATATCCGGTGATTACCGGGGCTTGATCTGCCGACGATCAAGGGATCGCCCACCTTAAGGGCACGCCAAGGAGTAGGGGCAAGTTATCCCCGAACCTTGTAAAATCTCCTTGTTAGCGATCCTGCTAATCTGCTAGTTAGGTTTTGGTTTAAGTTTCTGCAAGTTTTATTTTCATACTTCCGTTGTGCTATTAATAACTTCAAGTGCAGAAATTTGATAACTCTTCTAAGAAGAAGTGATTGGCTATATTCACCCCCCCTCTCTAGCCATCTCGTTCCCAACAAGTGGTATCAGAGCGAGGTTCTCTGTTTACGGCTTAACAATCGAGAGTTCTCAACAAGATGGCCTTGAGAGAAGGATTCTCCACCACCCGACCTCCATTCTTTGATGGCGCCGATTTCCAATATTGGAGATCAAAAATGGAATACTATTTGAAGATGGATATCCATACGTGGTTCGCAGTGAAGGAAGGATTCATTCCTCCTAAGGATGATGAAGGCAAAGAACTTGAGTCATGGAGGTGGACTGCCGAACAAACAAGGAAGAGTGAAGCCGACGCGAAGGCGGTTGTCACTCTACAATGTGGCATGAACAAAGACCAACTCATCAAGGTTGGTCCTTTCATAAGTGCAAAGGACTTGTGGAACAAGCTCATAGAGCTCCATGAAGGCACCCGGGACTCTAGGATTGCAAAGAGGGACTTGTTCCTCAATCAACTCCAAAATCTCTCCATGAAGGAGAATGAGTCGGTAAGTGAGCTCCATAGCCGGTTCAAGGAAGTCCTTAATGGACTTCATTCAATTGATGAAAAGGTCGAGAATCGCGACCTTGTGAGGTATGTCTTGAAAGCATTTCCAAGGAATGCTTTGTGGTCATCCATGGTGGATGCCTACAAAGTATCCAAGGATTTATCTATTGTAAAATTAGATGATTTATTTTGTGAGATGGAATTGCATGAAATGGCTAACAAAGGCCCCAAGGAGAAGGGGATTGCCTTAGTTGCAGGGGATCGAGTCACTAAGAAGAAGAAGGAGAAGGAGGTCTCATCTTCTTCATCTTCTTCCGAATTCGAATCCAATTCCGAGGAAGATGGCAGCGGCTCTTCTTCATCCGAAATGGCCAACTTTGTGAGGAGGATGATGCGAAGAGACCGACGTTTCAAAAATAGAGGTAACACTAGTGAATCCAAACTTGATAAGAATAATGCATCTTGTTTTGAATGTGGTAGGAAAGGGCATTTTAAGAATGAGTGTCCGAAGCTTAAGAAGAAGGAAGAAAAATCCAAAAGAAAAGAAGAGAGATCCAAGAAGAAGAAGAAAGCTTTGAAGGCTTCTTGGGATGAGTCATCCTCGAGTTCATCCGATGATGAAAAGGAGGAGAAGAGCACAAGGCAAGTGGCTCTCATGGCTCTTGGAGAGGAGAGCAGTGGTGAATCTTCAAGCTCCGCAAACACGACTTCATCATCTTCGGATGATGAAGAGGTAACTTCTCCCGAGCTTGAAAAATGTTATAGAGCAATTGCATGTTTAACTAGTATGCTTAAGAAATCCAAAAACAAAGTTAAAGCATTGCAATTAGAAGTCGATCAATTGAAAGCCACTAGGGATGATAACATTGATGACTTGCATGTTGAATTACTAGAAGATGAGATTAAATCTTTGAAACATGAGATTGTAAGCTTGAAATCCTCTAAGGTTGAGGAAATCAGTGATTTACATGATAATGTGTTAGTAGAGGAAAACCAATCATTGAAGAGTGAAGTTGAGAAGCTCAAGAATATTCTTGGGAAATTCTCAAATAGCTCTAAGACCCTAGATATGATCCTCAATGCCCAAAGGGCAGTCTACAATAGGGCCGGTATTGGTTACCGCCCTAAGGAGCCCTCATTTGTATCTCTCATGTCTAGGACTGACATGAGACAATCTAGGACACCCAAAATCCAAAAGAAAGTTGTCAAGGCATGGGTGCCTAAGTCATGTTTAGTTGATACTTTAGGTCCCAAGGTTTGGGTACCTAAGACTTCTATTTTTCGAATTGTGTAGGTTATGATTGAGGGGGAGCATCTATCAACTTGGTTTGTTGATAGTGGATGCTCCAAACACATGACCGGGGATAGATCATTGTTTACCACATTTCACAAGAAGAGTAGAGGTAATGTATCATTTGGTAACAATGGTAGCCTTAAGGTTATAGGAATAGGAGACATTCAAATATCCGAATGTCTTAGAATCTCAAATGTCCTTCTAGTCAAGGGGATGAAGTTTAATCTCCTAAGTGTCAGTCAATTGTGTGACACGGGTTACACAATTGACTTCCAACCAAGTCATTGTCTAGTTAGACAAAATGACACATTGGACACGGTACTAGTAGGAGCAAGAGTTGACAATATTTATCAAGTTTCTTTTAAAAGTGCTACTAATGCTTTTGCTAAGTGCTTCATGTCAAAAGAAGAAGAGTCCACACTTTGGCACCGGTGGCTAGCACATGTGAACATGAAGAACATCCGGAAGTTGACCAACAAGGGACTAGTTCGAGGCTTACCGAGCATCAAGTATGAAAAAGATAAATTATGTGATGTGTGTAAATGGGTAAGCAAACAAAATCTGCACATAAAGGTAAAAGCGCTGTAAGTACTTCCAATGCATTAGATTTACTTCACATGGATCTATTTGATTGTAGCCTTATCATTGAATGGAAGTAGATATTGCTTTGTTATCATTGATGATTTCACTAGATATACATGGACTTTTTCTTTNGAGTTTCTCCACCGAGAAGGAGGTTGCTTCATATCCGATGTTAACCGGGGCTTGATCTGCCGACGATCAAGGGATCGCCCACCTCAAGGGCACGCAAGGAGTAGGGGCACGTTATCCCCGAACCTTGTAAACCCTCCTTGTTAGCGATCTTGCTAGTCGTGTTTGTTTTGCTTTCGTTTTTTTTTCTGCACACTCTTTTTCTACTCCTTCCGCTGTGCTACTGATATTTGAGTTGCAGAAATCGTGATAAGTTTCGAAGAACAAGTGGTTGTCTATATTCACCCCCCCTCTATAGCCATCTCGTTCCCAACAAGTGGTATCAGAGCAAGGTGCTCTGTTTACGGCTTAACAACGAGAGTTCTCAACAAGATGCTTTGAGAGAAGGATTCTCCACCACCCGACCTCCATTCTTTGATGGGCCGACTTCCAATATTGGAGATCAAAAATGGAATACTATTTGAAGATGGATATCCATACGTGGTTCGTAGTGAAGGAGGGATTCATCCCTCCTAAGGATGATGAAGGCAAAGAACTTGAGTCATGGAGGTGGACTGCCGAACAAACAAGGAAGAGTGAAGCCGACGCGAAGGCGGTTGTCACTCTACAATGTGGCATGAACAAAGACCAACTCATCAAGGTTGGTCCCTTCACAAGTGCAAAAGACTTGTGGAACAAACTCATAGAGCTCCATGAAGGCACCCGGGACTCTAGAATTGCAAAGAGGGACTTGTTCCTTAATCAACTCCAAAATCTCTCCATGAAGGAGAATGAGTCGGTAAGTGAGCTCCATAGCCGGTTCAAGGAAGTTCTTAATGGACTTCATTCAATTGATGAAAAGATCGAGAATCGCGACCTTGTGAGGTATGTCTTGAAAGCATTTCCAAGGAATGCCTTGTGGTCATCCATGGTGGATGCCTACAAAGTATCCAAGGATTTATCTATTGTAAAATTAGATGATTTATTTTGTGAGATGGAATTGCATGAAATGGCTAACAAAGGCCCCAAGGAGAAGGGGATTGCCTTAGTTGCAGGGGACTAGACCATTAAGAAGGAGAAGGAGAAGAAGAAGGAGAAGGAGGTCTCATCATCTTCATCTTCTTCCGGATCCGAATCCTATTCCGAGGAGGATGGCAGTGGCTCCTCTTCATCCGAAATGGCGAACTTTGTGAGGAGGATGATGCGAAGAGACCGACGTTTCAAAAGAAGAGGTAACACTAGTGAATCCAAACTTGATAAGAATAATGCATCTTGTTTTGAATGTGGTAGGAAAGGGCATTTCAAGAATGAATGTCCGAAGCTTAAGAAGGAGGAGAAACCCAAAAGAAAAGAAGAGAGATCCAAGAAGAAGAAGAAAGCTCTGAAGGCTTCTTGGGATGAGTCATCCTCTAGTTCATCCGATGATGAAAAGGAGGAGAAGAGCACAAGGCAAGTGGCTCTCATGGCTCTTGGAGAGGAGAGAAGTGGTGAATCTTCAAGCTCCGCAAACACGGCTTCATCATCTTCGGATGATGAAGAGGTAACTTCTTCCGAGCTTGAAAAATGCTATAGAGCAATTGCATGTTTAACTAGTATGCTTAAGAAATCCAAAAATAAAGTTAAAGCATTGCAATTAGAAGTCGATCAATTGAAAGCTTCTAGGGATGATAACATTGATGACTTGCATGTTGAATTACTAGAAGATGAAATTAAATCTTTGAAACATGAGATTGTAAGCTTGAAATCCTCTAAGGTTGGGGAAATCAGTGATTTACATGATAATGTGTTAGTAGAGGAAAATCAATCATTGAAGAGTAAAGTTGAGAAGCTCAAGAATATTCTTGGGAAATTCTCAAATAGCTCTAAGACCCTAGATATGATCCTCAATGCCCAAAGGGCAGTCTACAATAGGGCCGGTATTGGTTACCGCCCTAAGGAACCCTCATTTGTATCTCTCATGTCTAGGACTGACATGAGACAATCTAGGACACCCAAAATCCAAAAGAAAGTTGTCAAGGCATGGGTGCCTAAGTCATGTTTAGTTGATGCTTTAGGTCCCAAGGTTTGGGTACCTAAGACTTCTATTTTTCGAATTGTGTAGGTTATGATTGAGGGGGAGCATCTATCAACTTGGTTTGTTGATAGTGGATGCTCCAAACACATGACCGGGGATAGATCATTGTTTACCACATTTCACAAGAAGAGTAGAGGTAATGTATCATTTGGTAACAATGGTAGCCTTAAGGTTATAGGAATAGGAGACATTCAAATATCCGAATGTCTTAGAATCTCAAATGTCCTTCTAGTCAAGGGGATGAAGTTTAATCTCCTAAGTGTCAGTCAATTGTGTGACACGGGTTACACAATTGACTTCCAACCAAGTCAATGTCTAGTTAGACAAAATGACACCTTGGACACGGTACTAGTAGGAGCAAGAGTAGACAATATTTATCAAGTTTCATTTAAAAGTGCTACTAATGCTTTTGCTAAGTGCTTCATGTCAAAAGAAGAAGAGTCCACACTTTGGCACCGAAGGCTAGCACATGTGAACATGAAGAACATCCGGAAGTTGGCCAACAAGGGACTAGTTCGAGGCTTACCGAGCATCAAGTATGGAAAAGACAAATTATGTGATGCGTGTCAAATGGGTAAGCAAACAAAATCTGCACATAAAGGTAAAAGTACTGTAAGTACTTCCAATGCTTTAGATTTAATTCACATGGATCTATTTGATTGTAGCACTATCATATCATTGAATGGAAGTAGATATTGCTTTGTTATCATTAATGATTTCACTAGATACACATGGACTTTCTTTTTAAAACATAAGGACCAAACCTTAGATATTTTTATTCCTTTTTGTAGAAGAGTTGAAAATGAGAAATCATTAACAATTAAGACAATTAGAAGTGATCATGGAGGGGAATCTCAAAACCAAAGGTTTCTAGAATTTTGTCAAAACAAGGGTTATAGACATGAGTTCTCTACTCCTAGAACACCACAACAAAATGGTGTTGTAGAGAGGAAGAATCGTGTTCTTCAAGAGGCTGCACGAAGCATGCTTAATGAGTACTCACTCCCGAGTTACTTATGGGCCGAAGCTGTAAATACAGCTTGCTATGTGCAAAACAGAGTCCTGATTCATAGGTTTTTAGGAAAGACTCCCCATGAACTTTGGTTTGGGAAACCACCTACCGTTAAACATCTTAGGGTGTTTGGTTGTAAGGTATTCATTCCTAAATCACCAAGGATCACCTTGGGAAAGTTCACGGCAAAGGCTGATGAAGGGATACTAGTCGGGTACTCCCTCTTAAGTATAAGCCTACCGAGTCTATACAAAACAAATCTGAGGATAGACTTATAGGTCCCTGAAGGTAAAGACTCCTCATGAACATGAGTTTAAAACTGATTAAAACTTAGGGTGTTTGGTTGTAAGGTATATCATTCCTAAACATCCAAGGATCACCTTGGAATAGTTCACGACAAATGGCTATGAAGGATAACTAGATCAGGGTACTCCCTCAGTTTAGTAAACCTTACATCTATACAAGAAAACTAGATTAGTTGAAGAGTACTTTCTGATGTTGGTCTTTGAAGAAATTAAAGATCCAATTGAATAGTCAGAAATGGTAGAAGTGAGTTACTTGAATGAAGGGTGAGCTTAGTTTGAATGAACTCAAGTGTATGTTGATGTATATTGATGAAGTCCGTGAATAGACCGACAAACCCATGACTTTTTCCGTCGCTATAACGATCGATTAGCGATGGAGTTTGACTGAATCCGTCGCTATTACGATATATTAGCGACGGAGTTTGACCATATCCGTCGCTATTCCGATTGATTTGCGACGGATATTTGACCATCCGTCGCTACTAAAACCCTGGGCCACGTCACCCTATTTTCTCGGTGTTAGCGATGGGTTTATATATCCGTCGCTAATATAGCGACGGCGATTTTTCTCTCCATCGCTACCATAGCTCAGCGACGGGTTCCCAGCCGACGGCGCCAACTCCGTCACTAATCCGTCGCTATTAGTGTTTTGCGACGGAATAGCGACGGATTACGTCCGTCGCTATTCCTTGTTATTTTTGTAGTGGGTTGAAAACTATTCTTACACCCAACGTGTTCTAGAGCGGTTTGAACGACTCCTAAATTTCAAACTTTAACAACATTTTGGCATGCTCTAATAGCCACATTTAGGAGTGGTTTCAAACTGCTCCTCAATTTCTAGCATTAATATATAGCGTTTTGAAATTGCTTTTATATTTATTACGTATAGAAAAATCATTCTAACACCTAAAGGATTTTGGAGTAGTTTGAACCACTCCTGAACTTATAGCTACAGAAAAGGTTTGAAACCGTTTTTATATGTACAACATGTAAGATCAATTTAAAATTGTACGTACAAAGAATAATACGAGCGGTTATTTAACTTTAACCAACGGTTAAAAAAACTACTTTCATAGTATAAAGAGACGACAATTGTAATGACCCTCTCTTACTAACTTTAACCTTATAGGGCCGTTACATTTACTTTACTGCTGGGCCAAGACCAGTCGACTGCCTCCTTGAGCAGTCGACTAGTGGCAGTCGACCCCCAGGCCAATTCACTCAACCAATCTTTCTGTTCGAAAACTGGTTGGGGATCAGTCGACTGATGGGGTCACCAGTCCACTGGTGCAGTCGACTGCACCTGAAAATCAGTCGACCAATATTTTTGTTTCCTCGATTTCCTGAGGGCAGTCGACTGATATCTGAATCAGTCCACTGATACTTCTGAAACTGCAGTTTCCAGATTTCAGAAACACTGATCAAGTATACATATACACCCTATTTCGACTACACAACAAATAGAAGACTCATAATCATATAACCATCATAATTGGACTCAATCGTACTCCATTTAGCATACATTTCAAACTTAATATATTCTTGTGGAATAAACATAACTAACATGACACGTAAATCATGGACTCAAGAAAACTCATAACATTCTATTGTTTAGAGCTTGGAACATTAACAAACTCATCCCGAAGGATCTCATTCTACTGTTCCGCCGCCACTGACACAAACCATCCATCCTTTAGCCTCCTTGCCTTATATCCTTTCTTTACCTTTATCTGCAATAAAAGGATGCAAACTATAAGCAAATTGCTTAGTAAGTAGATACCTATCTCATAAAACATGCATTCGATATAAAACATATTCATGCTCACTTTAAAACATGTGTAACTGAAAATGCTATTCTTTAACATGAAAAAACACTCATGAATACATTTGTAACCAATGCTTGCATTTGAAAACTTTGCTTGAACTGATAATGCTTAACTTGCTTGAAATAAATACTTGCTATGGAAAACTTAAAACTTATACTCTTATACTTCATATACTTCAAAATAATAAACATTCTCCTTTGGGTCCCGGTATAGTACCAATGCGTGCATCCCTAATAGGTTTCGGGGTAGCTAGCCACCGAAACCTAATAGAGTGTCTACTAGCTTACCTGTTGGGCCTTGCGCTCATGGGCCTTGTGCCCGGTACATGCCACTTAAAAAGTAATATACTTAACTTGTACTCATGCTTATACATAACATACTTAAACTTAGCACATATCTTGCACATAGAAAGTAGGGTTCCCAAAACTTGCTTTTGGGACATCTTAAAGCCTTGGTCTTATACTCATCAATGCACCTTGCGTGCCATAATCTCAAAACTTACTTTTGGGCAATTCAAGACCTCGATTTTTCACCCCGTACTTCCATCGAACACCTTGCGTGCCAGAATCCCAAAACTTACTTTTGGGCAAATCAAGACCTTGGTCTTGTTATACTAAGATCACATCATCCAAAGACTTAGAATCATGTTTAGAATCACACTAAAACTATGTTTATTGCAAGTGAGTGATCTACTTACCTCCTTGTGCTTCTAACTTACTACACCGGCATAGAATCTTCTTCCTTGTGCGATCTTCCAACCCTTGGCCCTAGGAGAGAACCCTAGTTTCCTCTTGGCAAGAAACCCTAGCCTCTCCTTTCTTTTTTTTTTCGCAGGGAAGAAGAAGGATGAGAAAACCCATGGTTTTCTCTCCTTTCCATCATTTATATACTAAGTGGAAGTTGAACCATCTTCCATAAAGGACGCTTACTATTACTTATCAAATATCAGTTCCATATTTTAATGAGATTATTACTAGCCCTAATGGAAACTCAAAACTAATCCTAATCGAGGGTTGTGGATTTGAGCCCTAGCTCTCCCTACCCCCTTTTAAGAAATTTTTAATTTCTTTTTATTTTGAAAAAAATCTAAAAAATTCTGGTGTTACAATCCTCCCTACCTTATGGGAAGTTCGTCCTCGAACTTAGAATAGCTCTGGATACTTTTGCCTCATGCTATCTTCTGTTTCCCAAGTTGTCTCTTCGTACTTCTGGTTTAGCCATAGAACCTTTACTAGGGGTACCTCTTTGTTCTTCAGTTTCTTGACTGCTCGATCTATTATCTGCATAGGTCGACTTTCATAACTAATATCTTCTTGAACTTGTACCGTCTGTGGCTTAATCACTTGGTTGGCATCGAGAACATGTTTCTTTAGCATTGAGACATGAAACACATTGTGAATAGCTGACATCTCTGGAGGTAGCTCCAACTCATAAGCTACTTTGCCAACTCTTTTCGTTACTAGGTATGATCCTATGTAACGAGGACTTAGCTTGCCTTTCTTTCCAAATCTCATTACGCCTTTCATGGGAGCTACTTTGAGGAAAACTGTATCCCCAACTTCGAACTCCAGCGGTCTACGCCGCACATCAGCATAACTCTTCTGCCTACTCTAAGCGGTTTCTATTCTTTGGCGGATGCTCTTTATAGCTTCTGTGGTATCCTCAATAAGATCAGTCTGATACCCCATTTTTTTCTTCTCACTACTTTCATACCAACAGATAGGAGATCTGCACCTTCTACCATAAAGAGCTTCATAAGGAGCCATACTAATAGTAGCTTGATAACTGTTATTGTAAGCGAACTCAGCTAAACATAAGTACTTGCACCAACTACCCTTGAAATCTAATGCACAAGTTCTGAGCATATCTTCTAAAACTTGATTTACTCTTTCTGTCTGCCTATCAGTTTGAGGATGGAAAATTGTGCTAAACATCAGTTTGGTGCCAAGTGTTGTCTGTACACACTCCTAAAAGTGTGAAGTGAAATGACCATCTCTATCGGAGATATGGTCTTCGGAACTCTGTGCAGTCGGATCACTTCCTGATCATATAATTGGGCTAGTCTTTCTATTGAGTAAGACACTTTGATTGCCAAGAAATGGGTAGCGTTGGTCAATCTGTCTAGAATTACCTAGATAGCATTATAACCATTTGTTGTCTTTGGTAGACCAACAATGAAGTCCATGACTATGTCTTCCCATTTCCACTCTGGAATCTGTATGGGCTGTAGGACTCCTCCTGGCCTCTGGTGTTCTGCTTTAACCCTTTGACATGTCAGACAGGTACTGACATACTTAGCTATATCTCTTTTCATTCTAGACCACCAAAATCTTCTCTTCAAATCCTGGTACATTTTGGTAGAACTAGGGTGCATAGAATAGGGAGTACTATGGGATTCCTCAAGAATCTTCTTTCTCAACTCTTCATTGTTAGGGACACATAGCCGGTCACCATGATAATGTATCCCACTAGCAGATACTCCAAACTCTTTCCTTTCTCCTTGTTGCATCTCTTGCTTGATCTTTCGAATATCAGAATCTTGATCTTGCTTTTTCTGTATATCCTCAAGCAGAGTTGACTCTAGTGTCAATACTGAGAGTTGCTCATCTATAATCTTAACTCCATAATCTATTATCTCCTTCTGTAGGGGTGGTGACAGTGATGATAGGGACATCAAAATTGTGCAAGTCTTCCTACTTAACGCATCAGCCACTTTATTTGCCTTTCCAGGGTGGTAGAGGATCTCAAAGTCATAATCTTTAACTAACTCCAGACACCTTTGCTGTCTCATGTTTAAGTCCTTCTGGGTGAAGAAATACCTCAGACTCTGGTGATCTGTGTAAATCCTGCACTGGACCCCGTACAGGTAATGTCTCCACATTTTGAGAGCGAAGACTACTGCGGCTAACTCAAGATCATGAGTAGGGTAGTTCTTTTCATAATCCTTGAGTTGCCGGGAGGCATAAGCAATGACCTTGCCTTCTTGCATGAGTACAGCTCCTAGTCCCAACTTTGAGGCATCACTGTATATGTCAAAACTTCTATCACTTTCTGGAACCGTAAGAATGGGAACACTTGTCAGTCTTTTCTTCAGCTCGATAAAACTCTGCTCACAATCTTTAGTCCACTCATACTTCTTATTCTTTCTGGTAAGGGCTGTCAGTGGAGAAGCTATTTTTGAAAAGTCCTCCATGAATCTTCTGTAATACCCTGTTAAACCCAAAAAGCTTCTGATCTCACTGGCATTCTTTGGTCGACCCCAGTTACTAACTGCTTCAATCTTGGCCGGGTCTACCATAATACCTTCCTTGGAAATGATGTGGCCTAGGAAAGCCACTCGGTCAAGCCAAAATTCACACTTTGAAAACTTGGCATATAACTTCTGTTGCTGTAGGTCTTCAATACTACTCTCAGATGTTCGTCATGTTCTTCCTGAGACTTGGAATAGACCAGGATATCATCAAAGAAGACTATGACGAACTTATCAAGAAACTCCTTGAATACTCGATTCATTAGATCCATGAATGTTGCAAGGGCATTTGTCACTCCAAAAG
This sequence comes from Boesenbergia rotunda, assembly GCA_024364735.1. Taxonomy (NCBI): domain Eukaryota; kingdom Viridiplantae; phylum Streptophyta; class Magnoliopsida; order Zingiberales; family Zingiberaceae; genus Boesenbergia; species Boesenbergia rotunda. The sequence continues at coordinate 552,349 of JAGFNQ010004292.1, forward strand.
GCATGACCACAAACTCGTAGTGTCCATACCTTGTTCGGAAAGTCGTTCTTAGCACATCACTCTCCTTGACTTTGAGTTGATGCTACCCTGACCGCAGATCTATCTTGGAAAACACGGTTGCCCCCTTCAACTGATCAAATAAATCATCTATCCTTAGCAAAGAATATCTGTTCTTGATAGTCACCTTATTCAAGGCTCGATAATCTATGCACATTCGCATAGATCCATCCTTCTTCTTGACGAACAACACAGGAGCTCCCAATGGTGAATGACTAGGGCAGATAAAACCCTTGTCGAGCAACTCCTGTAGTTGTTCTTGCAGTTCTTTCAATTCTACTGGCGCCATGCGATAAGGTACCTTTGAAATTGGGTTGGTCCCCGGAGCCAATTTAATTTCAAACTCAATTTCTCGATTGGGAGGCAGTCCTGGTAACTCTTCAGGAAACACTTCCGGATAGTCACATACTACCCGCACTTCTTCTTTCATCAGTTCCTATCTTTGCCTTGCATCTACTACATGTGCTAAATAACCAGAACAGTCATTATCTAACATTTCGTGAGCTTGTAGGTTAGAAAGAAACCTTTTTGTCTTTCTCTTTGGGTCTCCGACAAACTCGAATGGAAGTTCTGCTTCTGGTGTGAACTTTTCTCTTCATTTGCGGCATTCAATGGAGGCACTATACTTGCTCAAGAAATCCATCCCTAAGATGATATTGTAATCCTTCATATCAATGACTACCAAATCACCATAGAGTTCTCAGTTGGAAATCTGAATAGGCACAGCTCTCAGCCACTGAGTAGATGCCATGACCTCTCCTGAAGGTAGGGTCGTTAAGAATGTTAGGAATGTGATCGTCAAGCTAAATAGATTGTTTCAATTTTCTTCCTACAATCATTAGTGCGCAAGCAGAATATACTAAATAATAACAAAAACTAACGAATAGGAATGACACACCGATGCACGTGGTTCGGAGATGATGCTTCTACTCCACGGCAGTCCGTAAGGTGGACGATCCCTAATCATTCGGTGGATGATTCCCCGGAACGCCTCCGGCTAGATCTCGTAGCTCCTTGTTGGTGCAGAAACCTCACCACAACTTCTGGACACTACCTGAGCACAATAGACTACTAACCAGCTCTATCCAAGCAGGTTTCGTCAAGGAAGAACAACCCTAAACGAGCTCCCTAAAATAGAGCTCGAGCTGAAATGTGACTGTTACCAGTCGACTGCCCCTGGGGCAGTCGACTGGCCTCACAGGAATTCAAAATTCAAGCCTGACCTTTCGAATTCTGGCCACAGCAGTTGACTGCCCCTGGGGCAGTCGACTGGTCCTTCCCTAAGCCTAGGGTTTCCCTTCCCGAGTACATTTCTCTTCGCACTCGAACCCTCCTGGCTTAGTTCACGAGTACAATCACTCAACACTCGGGCCCATCATGACCTGGTTGACTCTTCAAACAGCAGTCTTGATCTGTTGCCTTCACACCCTCTTCACCTTCGGCTCCCGTCCCTCAGATGCACACGCAAGCCCTCGGCTTGCCTCCATGTCATCCTTCATGCATGCCTCAAAGTCCATGTCCCTCGGCTCATCAACTCTGCTCCAGCAGCCTCGATCCGTCGCCTTCAAGCCTTCTTCGACTTTGGCCCTCGTCCCTCGGATACACACATAAGCCCGCGGCTTGCCTCCATGCCATCCTTCACGTACGCCTCGAAGTCCGCTTCCCTCGGCTCATGGTACCTGCTTTGTCCATGGTCCCTCAGATGTGCATACAAGCCCACAGCTTGCCTCCATGCCACCCTTCACCTGAAGACATCCAACCAAGTCTATGTGTACCTGCAAACCTGCACACTCACATACACATATTAGACCAACAACAAATCATAACTTACTCATATTGACATACACATCAAAACTCATGATCCTCCCGATCATACTTGGGCCGATTGCCCCAACAATCTTCCCTTTTTGATGTGTGACAATATGTTTAAGTTAGGTAAACAAAAACAACAATAGTAATTGAAAATTAAAAGCATAACAAACAAGAGGCAACCTCCCCCTTAACCTATGCCCTCTCCCAATTTTCAATTCTCTACCCACAACACCAAGTTAAGTTCTACCCAACTTAACACCATAAGTTTTCTCACGTCAAGTTAAATCTAACTTAACACCACATGTTCTCCCCCTTTGACACCATCAAAAAGATTTCCCCAAGCAATCCTAATCCCAGTGTAAAAAAGAACTCACTTTATTTCTGAAAATCCCCTCAGAAATCACCAAACAACCATATCAGTCGATTGCCCCTGGGGCAGTCGACTGGCTTATATAGTTCCTAAACCACAAAAACATCAGTCGACTGCCCTCAGGGCAGTCGACTGATACAAACCATTTCTGAATTTTTAGCCCAATATTCAGAAATCCCTAGAAAATTCTACAAAATTCAAAAAAATGTAAAATTTTGCAAGCATATTTGTTAGGATATAACCTACCCTAGAAAAATATGATTTCGTAAAAAATACCAAATATGTTTGACTTTTGGTACAAACTCAAATTCTCTCAAAAAAAGTTTCATATTGTATCAACTTCTAAGTCTATATATGAATCCATGTGTTTGCCAAAACCATCCATTACCATTTTACACATAGAATTGCCCTCAACTTCCCCCTTTTCCTTATATATTCTCAATATGATAAGACCTCCCCCCTTTTATCTCTTAACCTTTAGATAAACATGTATCTATCAAGTTAGTCTTACATTTCATGACATCAATAAAGCATAATTTCAATCATCACATCATGAACTGAAATAAAAGCAATATAAAACATGAATTCAAAGTTTCATACATAATTCAAAGTAAAGCATAAAGGTAACACAAGGGCCAAAGCCCCGAAGTATTAAAGTGTTACATTTCCAAAATAGGTGTTTGAGATATAAAACATAGATCCAAGCAAAACACTCTCAACACTAAAATCATCACATAAACTCCACTACATGCTATCGCCTGGAGGAGGAGGTGGTGCTGATACATGAGGTGTCACTGCTGCATCATGTCGTACATCTCGTCTTGCCGCAACTGAAACCTCTGAAAGGTCTCTGTGAGCCCATGGACCTCCCCCTAAATAGCAGTTTGCACCTGCTGAAAATCCACCTGCTGCTGCTGAAAACCGTGAAAGTCCTCCCGAAGGCCGTGAACCTCTACCTCCAGCCTGGAGAACCTCTCCTCTGAAATCCCTGCAGCCACAGCCTCCTCATCATCGGAGCTCGAAGAAGCAGGATGTTGGCGCCAAACCCACACCCCCTGCTGACACTCAAGTCCTGCCAGGGAGAGCTGCCTAGAGCCAATCTGATCATAATCCTTAGACAAATTATTCCTCTGACCCCTATTGGTGATGATCCCCTTGGACTTGAAAAACTCAGTCAAGATATGACAAAATGGTATGTAAAGTTTCCTACCAACACCATGGGAGAAATGGACAATGGATGTAAAGATATGCAATGCAATATTAATATCACTACAAAAATAACATGCTATTGCGACGGACATTTTTAATTGTCCGTCGCAAATAGTGACTGATATATAGTATCCGTCGCCAAAGTGGCGCGACAAGTCAAACTCGTGACTATAGCGACGGACATGGTCAAAACTCCGTCGCTATTGTGACGGATAATAAAAAGTTTCCGTCGCTAGAGTTAGGCGATGGGTCAATCCCTCAATTCATCGACGGAATTGGTCAACTCTGTCGCTAATCGGCGACGGACAAGTTAGTCTGCCACAAAATTACTTAAAAAAGGGCGACGCCGCCTTCCCCCGCGGCCATGCGAACCCTAGCGACGGTCGAGCGACTGAAGCGATTCTCCTCCGGCGAACCCTCCTCCGATCCCAGGTACGCGATTTAAGCTTCATTTTCCATATATGCTCGTTTTTTTGTGCTCACGCGTCGCCATCGCGTCTTCTCCGACCAACCACGGGTCTTGGCACGGCCGCGCGCGGCCTCCACGCCGCGCTCGTCCTCCCGCGGTTGCGGCCCAGTGCGGCCGGGCGGCGCCTGCTGCGGCTGGCGGCGCCTGCTGCGGGCGGCGCCTGCTGCGGCCGGCCGGCGCCTGCTGCAGAGGGCGGCGCCTGCTGCTGCCGCACGCCGCCTACTGCGGCCGGCCGACGGCCCTGCGGCCGGCCGGCGACCCCTGCTCCGGTTAGCTAGGGTTTAGCTAGGGTTTTAATTAGGAAATGGCTTTAATTAATTTGATTAATTAATTCAATTAATTAGAGTAATTAGTTCAATTAATTTAGATTAATTCAATAATTAATCAGTTAAATAATTATTGAAATTACCAATTAATGTTGTTAGATAATTTGTTAAACCATTTATTGTGTAATTAATTGATCAAATGTTTTAATTATTTTAGATAAATGTTTGATTAATTTGATTATTAAGGTGATTAATTGTTTGATTAAGGATATTACTTGATCAATTAATTGGATCTTGTTTGATTAAATTTAGATTAATTGTTTTAATAAATAGATTAATTTGTTGATTAATTGTATGATTAATTAGTATAATTGATTCAGAATTAATATCATGTTTGATTAATGAGATTTATTTTTTTAGTATACCATGAATATCATATTGCCTATTCATTTTTATATGTGTGGGTTGATTAAATTGTCTTATCTGAATTCAGATACAATGTATCCGAACAAGTCATGGATGTATAATAGGTTAGACAATGGATTTATCCGTGACGAATTTTTTGCTGGAGTGGAAGAATTTGTTAACTTTGCAAAGTCTCATCCTGAGTGTTTAAGTGGCACAGAGTTGAAGTGTCCATGTAATCAACGCAAATGTAGAAATACAGCTTTCCGTGATGAAGATACAGTTAAAACTCATATCGGCAGGTATGGGTTTGTTCCAGATTATTACAACTGGTATTGTCATGGAGAGCCGTATGTATATGAATTTGGTGGACCTTCTGTTGCATCATCATCGAACTCAATTGGACCAGAGACATCATATAACCCTGCTGATGCAATGCAATCAATGGTTTACGATGCAATGAATGCTTTTGATCAATCAAATGTAGAACAAGTACCTACTTCTGATGTTCAGAAAATGTATGACATGTTAAAGGCTAGTGAAAGAGAATTATGGGAAGGTATTCCTTCTGGTCATTCTCAATTATCTTCTACTGCAAGATTATTGAATATGAAGGCAGAACATCATTTCTCAGAACGATGTTATGATGACATATGTCAATTTATGTCAGAGTTGCTTCCAACTGATAACTGCATGACTGATAGTTTCTACAACACTAAAAAACTAATCAGAGACTTGGGTTTGCCAGTTGAGAAGATACATTGTTGTGTCAATAATTATATGATCTTTTGGAGCCAAGATAGTGAATTGATGGAATGCAAAATCTGCAACCATCCCCGTTACAAGCATGGTGATCGCATGGTAAATCAGAAGAAGAAAAAAAAATTCCTTACAAAGTCATGTATTATTTTCCTTTGACTGCTAGACTCCAACGTTTGTATGCATCAGCAGCAACAGCAAGTCATATGATCTGGCATCAAAACCATGGACATGATGGCGACATTATGTGTCATCCTTCTGATTCCCCTGCATGGAAACATTTAGATTCAATATTTTCCTCCTTTGCTATGGAACCACGTAATGTCAGACTTGGACTTTCTGCAGATGGATTTTAGCCATTTGGAAGTTATGGACAACAATATTCATCGTGGCCTGTTATCTTAACACCATACAACTTACCACCATGGATGTGCATGAAAGATGAATTCATGTTTCTTACTGTTTTAATTCCAGGTCCGTAAAATCCAAAAGGGCACATAGATGTTTTTTTACAACCTTTGATAGCTGAGCTGAATTATTTATGGAACATAGGTTCAGAGACCTATGACATTGCTACAAAGTCAAACTTTTTAATGCATGCAGCATTGTTATGGACTATTAGTGATTTTCCTGCTTACTCAATGTTATCAGGATGGAGCACAGCTGGAAAGTTAGCATGTCCACATTGTATGAGTCAGTCAGATGCATTTTCTTTGCCCTGCAGTGGCAAGATTTCTTGGTTTGATAATCATCGAAAATTTTTACCTATTGATCATCCGTTCAGAAGAAATAAGAAACATTTCAAAAGGAATGAAGTAGTTAGGAAGTTACCTCCATTTGGGATGTCAGGCGAAGATGTGTTAAATGAAATTGATAATTATGGATTTCTACCAGTATATCAGGATGGATCAGATGATATCAACAAGTATATTGTTAGAGTCAACAAATGTGGTTGGAGGAAAAGAAGTATTTTTTGGGAGCTTCCATATTGGAAATATTTACTCATTCGTCATAATTTGGATGTGATGCATATTGAGAAAAATTTCTTTGATAACATCATTAATACTGTCTTAAATGTGGATGGGAAAACAAAAGATACAACAAAATCTCATGAAGAATTGAAACAATTAGTTAGCAGGCCTGAGTTGCATCAGAATGAAACAACTGGTAAATATCCTAAGGCTTGTTATACATTGGACAAAGAAAGTAAGCAAGCATTATGTTCTTGGTTGAAAAACATAAAATTCCCAGATGGATATGCCTCTAATATGTCTCGTTGTGTGGATACAAATAGATCTAAAATGGTTGGAATGAAGAGTCATGATTGTCATGTGTTCATGCAAAGATTAATTCCAATAGCTTTCCAAGAATTACTTCCTAATAATGTTTGGCAAGCACTTACAGAATTAAGCCTTTTTTTTCAAAAATCTGACCTCCAGAGTTGTTACTGCAGCAGATATGTTACGCCTTCAGACAGAGATTCCTTTAATACTATGTAAGCTTGAGCGAATATTTCCACCAAGCTTTTTTGATTCAATGGAGCATTTGCCTATTCATTTACCTAGCGAGGCACAGATTGGTGGTCCTGTACAATACAGATGGATGTATCCTTTTGAAAGGTTTCTTAGAAAATTAAAGAATAATGTGCGTAACAAAGCAAGAGTTGAGGGATCAATATGTAATGCATATCTGGTTGAAGAAGCAAGTTCATTTTGCTCCTATTACTTTGCTGACAATGTGAAAACCAGACATCGAAAGTGTCCACGTAATCAAGATGACATTCCATCAGTTGACCCAGACATTCTTTCTATCTTCAAGTATCCTGGAAGAGCAATGGGTTCAACTCTATCTAGACGGTTAAATGACAGAGAATATCACGCCGCCAGGACATATATTCTCTTAAACTGTGAAGATGTCAAACCATACCTAAGGTATTATCTCTTGTTGTAATGAAATTAATATCAAATGATATAATCAAATTTCTAGTATGATATCAAATGAACTTATATGTCAGGTTATACCAAGAACAGTTGTACATTCAAAATCCATCGATAAGTGCAAATGAGGTAGATCAAAAGATAGAAGAAGAATTTGCATTTTGGTTTCAAATATATGTAAGTGAGTTAATCTGCATTTGTTGTTAACAATTCTTGATTACTTATTAATCTAATTTGATCACCCACCACTATTATAGGTCAATGATGATAGAATTTCAAATGTAGAAGACGACAGAATTAAAAATCTCGCATTTGGACCTCTTCGTACCGTGACAATCTACTCGGGTTATTACGTGAATGGATACAGATTTCATGTGAGCCAACGTGATTCAGGGATGCTAACGTATAATTCTGGCATCAGTGTCAAAGGATCAACAAACAATAATGATAATGAATTTGACTATTATGGCAAGCTAGAGGAAATTATCGAAGTTGAATACCCAGCGTTGCCTTTCAAAAGATGTGTACTATTCAGGTGTTCTTGGTATGATCCAACACCAAGGACGGGCACAAGGAAACATTGGTTATACAATTTAGTTGAGGTGAATTCAAGCAAAAGATTCAACAAGTTCGAACCTTTCATTTTTGCGGTGCAAGCTAGTCAAGTATTTTATTTGGAGTACCCAACTAAGAGAAGACGACCTAGTGAATGACTTGCTGTATGTCAAACGAAGCCTAGGTCAACAATTGAAATGCCAAATACGATCACTATCCAAAACTCTGATGCTTATCAAAATGAAGAAGTTATAATCAACTCAGTTGATTCAGAAATACAATCTGCATCTCAATTACTTATAGATGAGAATGTCTCTTACGAGGAAATTGATGATGGTGAAATATCTAGCAGTGAGGAGGTCAATGTATCAACGGATTCAAGCGATGAAAATTTGCATGCTAATTTAGTTCCATCAGATTAGGATGAGTTAGATGTATTGAACATTAACTAATCAGAGTTTGTATTAAGATGAGTTGTTAATTAAGATCATGTTGCTTGTATTGAACAGGTTTATACGATGCTTGATTATCCATTTGCTAGCTTTATTTTGATCATTCTGGTTGTATTGAACATTCTTTATTAGTGCATGATTTTCAATTTGTCTCTAATATGTCTCATTTGCATGTTTTACCTATTCTGCTTATCTGCCTAAACTTTGTGTCTAATCAGGTACCATGGCTGCACCCCGTGATCAGCGGATTATACTTACAGTCGTCGGTGACAGGTATACCTATTCTTCTTATATATTTTCTTATAGAATTTGCTAATATATTTTATTTTTTGCTATAGTTTCATACCAGATGGGCATCAGGTGTCATCTTATATATCTAAAAAATTTAAAGAAAGACTGTCACCTGCGACGACATGGGGCCACATTGAGAATGATTTGAAATCATTCTATTACGGGGAGTTTTTGGTAAGTATTTTACATGTATATTTAATTTGATATTATTACTTTTTTTCATACTAACCATATAAAATTTTTTTTACAGAAAAGGTACACCTGGGAGGAGGGTGCAGAGGAGCAATTCAAAAAGACTTGGAATGCCTACTGCTCCAAATTGTACAGGGACATGCTCTACAAATGGAGAAAGAAGGCTGATAGGCCTACAGAGGTCCCTGAGTCGATTTGGCCAGCATGGCGAGCAGTCTGGGATGGCCCGCACTGGAAAGAGAATGCTGCGATTGCTCGAAGCAATCGCAATTCAGAGGTTGCTGGGCCCACCACGGGATCGACGAAGCACACTGCTGGATCCCGTTCCATTGTCCAGCATGCCAGTGATTTGGTAAGTAGTTTTTATTTTGGTTATTAAAGGCATTTAGTATGTTTTTTGGATATATTTAAACATTATATTTTGTGTTTACAGGCTGCTGAGCTACAGAGACCTCCCACTAGTTGGGAGTTATTCAGCAAGACCCACAAGAAAAAAGATGGGTCTTTTGTCGATCGTCGCTCCCTATCTATCAATGTAAGTATATTAATTATATTTTACTTGTTTTAAAATTTTATATAAACTAATTAAATTTTTATTTCACAGGAAGCAATGACCGCTAGAGATTCTGAGGCACAGGCGTCTCAGCCTGCTGCAGAGGGGGAGGATGCACAGCCTCTTTCGACCGACGATGTGAATCAGATTTATTTTGAGGTCGTAGGTGGGAAGAGGAAGACCGCTGCTACGGCCTGGGCTCTCAGGCAAAGGTGACATATGATCAGATGAGAGCTCCAGGGGTTAGGGGGCGTCCAGCATCCTCCTCCTCTACCTCTAGTGAGGTTCGCCATTTGCGGGAGGAAAATGAAGCCCTGCGGACTCGACTCACGTCGATAGAGGAGACGTGTGCCGGGAGGGACGCAGAATGGGCTAAGACGAGCGCAGAGTGGGCTCAGAAGGACGCAGCGAGGGATGATGAGTTGAGAGATTTGCGGGCTCGCCAGGCAAATACTGAGAATATATTACGTCAGATGCAAGCTTTTGCAGCGGTTCTATCGCCGATGACACATATGCCAGCCCTTCCCGCCCCTCGTTTTGACGCTCCGGATACACAGATGCCAGCCGCTCCCGCTCCCGCCCATCGTTTTGAGTCTCAGGAGACACAGGATCCTGAGCATCCCACAGAGGAGTAGAGATATTATAGTGGTATGATGAATTTTTCCCCTAATTTTTTTCAGTAACAATATATTAAGTTATTATATCCATAATAACTTATTTTCTTATTACTTGAATTTATGTTTACAGATTCTGCATTATCAGAGTTGAATTCACATTTCTTCTCTTGCTTGAAAGGTATGACATATTCGATATTATTCCTTTATTGTTTCGTATTTGTTAGTTTTCATTTACATATTTAATTTTATTAGAGTTATCTTCTATTTGTTATTTTTCTTCTATTAGAGTTATCTTCTATAACATATGCTTACTTTATTTGTTATTTCTTATTGTTATTAATTCAAATTTCTTTCTGTATTGGATTGCTTTCTTATTGTTTTATCTTATATTGTGCAGGAATATCTTTCCTTTCCATCCATTATTCACTCTGATATTCATGTACGTAATAATTCTCTACTAAACTCTGAATTTTGATGTATATAGTTTTTTTATTTACTTTGACAAATGTTTACATCATATGGATACATATGTTTACTCTGTTATATTTAGATACATCATATGTTTGCAAGATTTTTGGATTGGATTAACCATTAGAAAGTTTAGATTATATTAGTTTACTCTTGTATCAAAGTTTCGATTGTAAAAATTTGGAAATTTAACTTTGGATTGAATAGTGGATTGAATGTATACATTTGGAAATGATTGTTTGGATTGTATTCGATTCGAAACAACAATTTGGATTGTTGTGAATGTTTCGATTGTAATTGTGAATGTTTGGATTGTAATTGTGAATGTTTGGATTGTTCTGAATGTTTGGATGTTGAAATATATTTCTATTTGATATTTGTTTCAATATTTGTATATGTTATTGATGTATTCAGTATATGTTATTGATGTATTCAGGGAAAGTGGAAAAACGGATACTGTCTGTGAAAAATTTCCAGGTTTAGCGACGGACATTTTTAAAAATCCGTCGCAAATAGCGACGGATTATTGACTTTTCCGTCGCTATAACGATCGATTAGCGACGGAATTTGACCGAATCCGTCGCTTTTACGATATCTTAGCGACGGACTTTGACCTTATCCGTCGCTATCCCATAGAGTTTGCGACGGATATTTGACCATCCGTCGCTAATATTTCGCCGGCCACGTCGACCCGTTTTTTGGTTATTGCGACGGAGTTAAATAGCCGTCGCTAATATAGCGACGGAGATCTAAAATTCGCCGTCGCTAACAAGTTGTGCGACGGGTACTCAGTCGACGGCGGCAATTCCGTCGCTAATCCGTCGCTATTAGTGTTTTGCGACGGAATAGCGACGGATTTTGGCTGTCGCTATTTCATGTTATTTTTGTAGTGAATGTCTAACCTTCTCTCCAGGGCGTGCATCATCACCAAGTGGGGAAGTCAAATCATCGACCGCCCTTTGGTGACAATCGACAAGATGCAATCGAAAACAACTTTATACAAAACATTACTGGCAGGGCTCATTCGCTTAGCTTCAAAGATACGGTCCCGGATACTTCAAGGTCTATCAAAATAATGTCGGTGGATCTGATCTATTGTGACATTTGGTAAAGCCAAAGGCTCAATGACCTTTGGGACACAAACGAACTCACTATTAGACTCCCTACATCCTAAAAACTCTCCTAAGTCTGCAGGGGAAAAGGGAATGGTAACACCGCCTACCAGAAACTCATAAACTTCATTATCAGAATCGATGCATAGAAGGTTGACGTAGAATTCTTTGCACATGTCAACATTAATATAATGTTGACAGTAGACCACCTACTCTAGCCCAAAGTAGATAATCATCTCAATGATGTGAGGGGCTTTTTCTTGAAACTATGATTGGTTCAAATACTGACAATTCATGACTGCAAACTCAGTATTGGAAAATTTTCTTCGGCAAGCCTCGGAACTGAACCGAGGTGCGTCAGAATCCATACGCCCTTGTCGGGATGACCCCTCACCCACTTTCCTCATTTGTGCCATTCTAACATGTAATGTATCCATGCATGTACCAAAATCACCCCATAAAGAAAGAAAACAAAGAAAAACATGCAAAATGAGATAAATTAGTTCCAAACCATGAACTAAATGGAAAAAATAAACTCTACAAATAGTTACCGTTTCTTGGGGCGTTCCATGATGAATGTTGGTGAGGGTTGACTCAAAAAGAGAGAGTTTCCTAGCCCTAGGTTTAGATCCGAGGTAGAGGGAGGCTAGGAAGATGATTTGAGGACTTGGGAAGACTTTAGGGCAACAGTGGAGGTCGGGGGAGACGAAGGCTCGCAGGGGGTGGCACCGAAAACCCTAGGTTCGGCCACCCCCGCACGACCTTTTCTTTTAAAAACCCTGCATATCAGTCGACTGCCCCTGGGCAGTCGACTACAAAACTGAACCGAGAGTTCAGTTGATTGCCCTGGGGGCAATCGACTGGTAATTTTGAAATCCTATTTCCTGATTTGCACTGGACCAGTCGACTGGTACTCTGATTTCAGCTTTCCAGTTCTAATTTCAGAAATGCGTAACTAATTCCACAAATCTCCAAAAAATCTGAAATTTCGTGGAGAGATTTGTGGAGCCTATGTCTACTTGAGAAAAATATGTTTTCAAGTAATCTATCCCGGATTCCAAGATTGGTACGAAATTCAAAACTACCTAAATTGTGTCATTGAAACTTATCTAAAAGTTCTAGTTTTGACCTTTCCTTGATGTATCTTCCCATTCTTAATCACAATACGTTCCTAGCACTGATTTATATGACATTTACACATTAGAACCCAATTTTCACACAATATAAGTTTATTTTCATCTTTTCCTCCACAAAACTCCTTTTAATGTGCTAATTCCCTAGGATTAAGACTCACCTTAGTATTCCAACCCTTTGACACACTCCATACTCCCTCTAATTTCTTATGAGAAATTCTCTGAGATCCATTGACCATGGATCCTATTTTGGCTCTTAGAGCTCTCCTTTGAGCTCCTAGCCTTAGTCACCTCCCTAGGTGACTCATTTATGAAAGCAAGACCACACCGGTGTTCCTCCGGTACTTCTTGACCTTCAACTATGACTCTCTTAACTCTATATATCTTTTTCTTGGTCAAATCATTCTTTTCTCCTTTAGAAGGCTTTTTCTTGCCATTTTTGGTCTTTCCTTTGCTATAATCATATGGCATCCTCGAATATACCTTTTTACTAACATTTGACCCCTAGATTGGTATCCTAGTCCCGATCTACCATATCTAAGGTGTTGATCATTTGGTATCATGCTTAATCCCTTGGATCCCCTAATGATTTTATGTAGATTCTTTTCTAACTTATCAAGCTTTGCCCTTAAAACTTGATTTTCCTTCTCTAGGTTCCAACCTTAATATCACCATGACCATTTTGATCATTCCTATATCTACCCATTTTTCTAGGCATGTGTCTCCCTTTCTTAGGGTTAATATCTTGGTCCTTAGATCTAAAAGCCCTAAATTTATCATGAGCCATGGATTCTTTAGAATTTTGGCACGTAATGTTATTTCTATTTTTATCATGATACTTGAAATCAAAATTACACATAGGCAAGCAATCATTAATATTTCTAGCACTCATAAAGACATTTGAAGCATAAGTAAAGTTAGGGATTACCTCCCTTACCCTTGTAGCTCCCTTTTGATGTGAGCTTCTCTTCTTTTCCTCTTTTTCCTATCTTCTTAAATGCTCCATTTTCTTGAGCTCTCCTTTTCTTGGACATTGGTGTGGTAATGTCCTAGCTCCCCACAAGTGTAGCACCTAATGTGCTTCTTTTCTTTCTTTTCCCTACAACCCACATTAGATTTTAAATGAATGGACCCGGGTTTAGGGTTTACCTCCTTTTTACCTAGTGGACACTTGTCCTTATAGTGCCCCTTCTTGTTGCATCCAAAGCATGTGATGTGGTCCTTTGACTTTGCTTTGGTGGAGGTTGGAGTTTCTTCTTGCTCCGGTATTGATGAGGGTCTCTCCTCCCCCTCAATTCTTGAAGTTGAGACCTCTTCTTCTTCCCTTGATGAAGTGGATGATCTCTCACTATCTTATGCCACTTCACTTAATGAGGTTGACAATTCTTTTTTCCTTTTCCCCCTCTTGGACCATTGAACTAATTTCCTTTCGCTCTTCCACTATTTGAACTTGTGTAGGGTTTTCATGAAATTCTCTCATCTTTTTCCATAACTCATATGCGTTCTTATATTCACCTACACCACTCAAAATATTATTAGGCAAAATATTAATTAATATACTAATTACCTTCTCATTTGCCTTAGATTGGGCTTGTTGCTCCTTGATCCAATATCTAGGTTGAAGCTTTTTCCCATGCTTATCTCTAGGAATTTCGAATAGTTCTTCTAGCATCACCATGCACTCCCAATCCATTCCAAACCATGTCTTCATTCTTGTCTTCCAATAGTCAAAATCTTCATGATCATAAGGCGGTGGAATGTTGATGTTATCACCCAACTTGTCTTCCATCATCATTTCCTCTAGCTTGTGCTCTTTTGGCGGTTATTCCAACAAAAGTTGACCTTCGCTCTGATACCACTTGTTAGGAACGTGACCATCAAGCTAGAGGGGGGGGGTGAATAGCTTGTTTCAATTTTCTTCCTACAATTGTTAGTGCGCAAGCAGAATATACTAAATAAAAACAAAAACTAACGAATAGAAACGACACACTGATGTACGTGGTTCGGAGATGATGCTCCTACTTCACGGCAGTCGGTAAGGTGGACGATCCCAAATCCTTCGGTGGATGATTTCCCGGAGCGCCTCCAGCTTGATCTCGTAGCTCTATGTGGGTGGAGAAACCTCACCACAACTTCTGGACACTACTAGAGCACAATAGACTACTAACCAGCTCTATCCAAGCAGGTTTCGTCAAGGAAGAATAGCCCTAAACGAGCTCCCTTAAATAGAGCTCGAGCTGAAATGTGACCATTACCAGTCGACTGCCCCTGGGGCAGTCGACTGGCCTCATGGGAATTCAAAATTCAAGCCTGACCTTTCGAATTCTGTCCACAGCAGTCGACTGCCCCTGGGGCAGTCGACTGGTCGTTCCCTAAGCCTAGGGTTTCCCTTCCCGAGTACATTTCTCTCCGCACTCGAACCCTCCCGGCTTAGTTCCCGAGTACAATCACTCAACACTCGGACCCTCATGACCTGATTAACTTTTCAAATAGCAGTCTCGATCTGTTGCCTTCATGCCCATTTCATCTTCGGCTCCCGTCCCTCAGATGCGCACGCAAGCCCTCGACTTGCCTCCATGTCATCCTTCACGCATGCCTCGAAGTCCGTGTCCCTCGGCTCATCGTCTCTGCTCCAACAGCCTCGATTCGTCGCCTTCAAGCCCTCTTCGACTTTGGCCCTCGTCCCTCGGATACGCACACAAGCCTGCGGCTTACCTCTATGCCATCCTTCACGTACAGCTCAAAGTCCGCTTCCCTCGGCTTATCGTACCTGCTTTGCCCATGGTCCCTCGGATGTGCACACAAGCCCACAGCTTGCCTCCATGCCACCCTTCACCTGAAGACATCTAACCAAGTCTATGTGTACCTACAAACCTACACACTCACATACACATATTAGACCAACAATAAATCCTAACTTACTCATATTGACACACACATCAAAACTCATGATCCTCCCGATCATACTTGGGTCGATTGCCCCAATAAAGAACTCCTCATTCAGCACTTCTAGTGGAATCCCTAGTTTCTTGAAGAATGATATTGACACAAAGGAATGCGTTGCACCAGTATCGAATAATATACTAGCATATTGAGATAAGATGAGTATTCGACCTGTGACCACGATAGGAGAATTTGCCACCTCTTCCTTGGTGATGGCGAAAATCATAGCGTTGGTCGGGACTGGTGAGGCTTCCACTATCCCTTGACTACTGTAGGCTCCCTCTAGTGCTGGCTGCATCTGGTGCAACTGTGCAGGCTTCCCCCCATACTGAATAAGCTGTGGTGGAGGTGGTTTGCCTTGGTAGGGCAAGCCTTGGCCATATGCCCTACTACTCCACTGATATAACACTTGCTCATGCCTTGGCGACATACTCCTGGGTGCATGTAATGTTAGACTTATCAACCTTAACTTCACTAGGGTTACCTTTACCCTTGAAGCGCCGACTCTTCCTCACATCCTTCTAACAAAGTTGGCCATCTTGGAGGAAGAAGACCCGCTGCCATCCTCCTCGGAATCGAACTCGGACTCGGACTTGGATAGGGATGAAGATGAAGAGACTTCCTTCTTCTTTCCTTCTTCTTGTTGGTCTTTTCCCCTACAACTAAGGCAATCCCCTTCTCCTTGGGGCTTTGTTAGCCATTTTATGTAACTCCATTTCACAAAATAAATCATCAAATTTTACAATTGATAAGTCCTTGGAAACCTTGTAGGCATCCACCATGGATGACCACAAAGCATTCCTTGGAAAAGCTTTTAACACATACCTCACAAGTGTTGGATCGAGAAAACACGATAGAGGGGGGGGGTGAATATCGTGAAAACGTTTCGGATTAGAAGTTAAGAGAATACGCAGCGGAAATTAAATCAAATACACAGAACGCAAGGATTTTACTTGGTTCGGAGTCGCGGTCGGCTCCTACTCCAAGGCCCACGGTCCTTGACCGTTTACTGCGGGCAATTCTATAATGCGCAAAGTTTTACAGAGATTTGTACAGTAGTAGTGCAGTAAAAAGAACAATTTAACTCTTCGTTACCGACGCCCGGTGTGGATTGTACTTCGGTGCGGAGGGTCATCGTCGGCGCTAGAACCTCGAGATCAGAAGTTTCCGGAGCAGAGCACTTGAGCGAAGAGCGTTGAGGCGTTAGAAAAGTGTGTACTGAAGCCTTGGGGGTCGAACCCCTTTTATAGCCCTCCTGGGGGCGCCCGGGACGCAGGGGGCGCCTGATACGTGTAACGCCCCAAAATTCCCATTTTTAGTTCTTAAAGTCCTTAGAATTATTTAGAAATGGTTTAGAAATATTCTAGATATTTTTAGGAATTTTTAGAGTATTTTTATGGAATTTTCCGAGTCCGTTTGGTATTTTTGGAAAAAGAAAAAGAAAAGAAAATGGAAAAATAATAAAAACCGGTTAAGTGCAGCGGGTGGATCGAACCCGCGACCACCGCGAGACGACACAAGCGCACAACCGGCTGGGCTAGGGGTATCGAGCACAACGAGGGACGGAGAGAAGGTTATTTAAGGAATTGTTAGTTTAATCTGCCTTAAGTATAAATAGATAGTTAAAGAGAGAAATTTTATTTCTCTCCTCTCCAAACCCTCACGCCGACCACCTCTCCTCTTGGGCGACGCCGACCACCATCAAGGCCAAGGAGGGCCGGCCAAGACTCTTCTCCAAGAGATAATTCTATATTCGGGATCCCCGCGACGAGAGGAACACGTAGGCGCGAAGAATTCTCCGAGATCTCAAGTTTCTCCCGAGTCCTAGACGTCAATCTTGGTTGTAAGTCCAAGATATCAAAGTAAGTACTGCTCACCTGCAGTAAGAGGCAGTTTTTCCGCGAGAATTTCCTTTAAAAGTTTTTAAAAAGAGATATTTCCTTTTTGTTTAAGTTTTTGCATGTGATCTTAGTTCATTAGTTGTTGTATGCTTATGTATAAGTTTAATCACATACCCTATATGAGTTCAGGGGCTAAGAAAGTTATGAGAAAAGAAAAGAGAAGATAAAGATAAGAAAAGAAAAGGCCAAGGCCTTAAGAAATCCCCAAAAGTCAAGACTTAGGGATTTTAGCACGCAAGGTGCTCCAGAAAATGCCAAGGCATTTACAGATAAGAAAGAAAAGTAAGAAAAGCTATTTTATTTATAAGGCCAGTACCCCGGCGTCCAAGGGCGTCGTTAAAGAAATCCAGGTGTCCAATTCCAAGGTCTTGGCCCTGGTAGACCAAGGTCTGCTCTATTAGGATTGGTGGCTCGCTACCCCAACCTTTTAGGGAACGCGCATATCAGATGGTACTTACGTCTTCAGTGGATCCAAGTGATTATTATTTTCAAGTATATGCTTTAGCAAAGTTTTCTAAAGTTTAAGAAAGTTTTCAAAAGTTAAAGAATAGCTAAAGTTTCAAGTTGAGCCAAGAAAAGTAAATTGAGATTTATTATTGCTTGAGTATGCATGTTTTGAGTTATACATGTTCTTAGTTTTCTTTCAAGCATATCAGTATCTCATATGATTTTCATATTGTTCTAGAAGCATGTTTGCACATTCCGAGTTTTTGTGAGCTAGATAGTACTTACTAAGCTTTTCGCTTATAGATGCATTTCCTCTTATTGCAGATAAAGGTAAAGGCAAGCAATTCTGAAGGAAGACGACGAGGCGGTGCTGAGTAGAGTGTGTGTGGTGGCTGATTATGGAGAGATCTTTGGCGCAAGACAATTTAGTTATTAATTCATGATGTTATAGTTCATTTGAATTTCATGTTCTTGCTTTATGGAGTTTAGCGAATATTTGAGTTTTGGATAGTTTTATATGCTAAATTTCTTAGAGTAAAGATTCCATGTCATTTCCTTTAGCATATATATCCCCATGATTGCATTGGATGAGTAAAAGTGTGAGTAGTTAGAAATATTGATACTTTGTTAGAGAAAAAGGTGTTTGTGCCAAGATAGTATCAATTTTCCTTTTGAATCGAGTTTTATTGCTTAAAAATGTTTAGAAAAGTTGCAATCACATTTCATAATGCTTTAGCAAGGTCGTAGAACATGTATTTGGTGTTATAAATCCATAGAAGTCAAGATTGGTACAAACTCTATTGTGAAAGTTTATATAAACTTGTTTAGTTTATTTTCTTCCATAAAAGTCCTAAATTCAAGTCTATGGATTTGTTTGATTGGCTAAATTGTTTAGGAAACTGATATAGAGTATAGAAATGATGTCGTAGTTTGATATGGCTCGAAATTGAAGGAATGGTGGACTTGGAAAGCAAGGGCCGAAACCTGTAAAACTGATTACAGGCGTACCAGTCGACTGCCACGTCACCAGTCGACTGGTACAGGCAGTTTAAGAAGGGTAAGGCTGTTTTCAACAGGTATTAGCTATGGGATTTGAGAAGAAAGTATGACATGGTATCATGCATGACTATTTAAGTTAGAATATCATTCTTAAATAGATTAAAAAAAAACAAGATTTCCGCAATTTTCTTTAGTCATGTATAAAAGTTGAGAAGTAGAGAAAAGTAACGATCCGTCTAAAGACAGTAAGAAGGCAGGTCGC
The DNA here is from genome assembly GCA_024364735.1 of Boesenbergia rotunda. Lineage (NCBI taxonomy): Eukaryota > Viridiplantae > Streptophyta > Magnoliopsida > Zingiberales > Zingiberaceae > Boesenbergia > Boesenbergia rotunda. The sequence continues at coordinate 571,558 of JAGFNQ010004292.1, forward strand.
TACAGTTGGTATCAGAGCAGTTCCCATTCTCCAGCATCACACACACATCAGCATCAACCTTGCCGTCTTCAAGTAAGAAAGCTCTAAGTTCAGTTTTTTTCTATTGCTCCTTTATTTAATTGCAGTATAGAGAAATGCTTAAGTACTATTCACATGTGCATAGAACAAGGAAGCATGTTTAATCTCTTAGTATCACGGAATCATGTTTAATCCCTAGAATGGACATTAGGATACTAAGTAAGAAGACAAGTTTATACCTAGAGATGTAGTAGTGATTTCTTGTTCCCTTATGCATTAGTAGATGGCAAGAAGAGGCCAAGCTCCTAATGCTAATAATAGAACTCCAGTTCAAGATAACAGTGAGCCTGGCACAGAACAGCCAAACCTGATGGCAGTCATTGCTCAAATGCAAGCTCAGATTACAGAACAACAGAAGACCATCGCCACACTGATGGCGAATCAGCACCCAGTGCCCCCTACACCACCCACAGCAGGAGTGGGAACTCCAGTAGTGGCTGAAGTTCCACCAGTCCCACAGGAGACCCCTGCTGTGAACCGAAGACAAGAAGCATACCTCGTCCAGTGGCAGAGGCTGAAACCCGAAAACTTCTCAGGCACGACTGAGCCCTGGGATGCCCAGGCTTGGTTCAAGACTTTAGAGAGCACGATGGAGCTTCTTGACTGGCCAGAAGTCGAGAAGGTCAAATGTGCCTCCTTCTGCCTAACTGGAGATGCTCGTATGTGGTGGGAGCGAGTTAAGAGTAAGAGGATAGTCAACCAGATGAACTGGACAGATTTCGAGCAAGAGTTCTATGAGGAGCTCTTCCACATGCGGGTTACCAACAAGCACTACGAGGAATCCACGGAGTTCAGACAAGGAGAACTATCCGTGGATGAAGCAGTGAAGATGTTTAAGCGGTTAGCTCATCTGTGCCCAGAGCTAGTTAGCACCGGAAAAGAGATGGTTATGCTAATGCTCAAGACGTTAAGGCCTGAGATAGCGTTAAAGAGGGATAGCAGTGTTAAGAGGCCACAAACCTCCGAAGAACTAATAAGTGGTGCTTTGACCGCTGAGCACTACTTAAACAGTATAAAGGCCACCAGAAAGGTCGAACGATGAAGTTCTTAACAACCTTACCGTCAGGGGAAGTAATGGCCTCTACTCAGAGGCTAAGGGCAGTACCTATCTGGATTTCCAACCGAGAGCTCTATAGTGACTTGACAGTCCTTGAGATGAAGGATTATGAAGTCATTTTAGGGATGGATTTCCTCAGTAAGTACAACGCTTCAGTGGACTGCCGTAGAAGGAAGGTGATTTTCAGCCTAGAAGGAGAACCACCATTCGAGTTTCAAGGAGCCCCAAAGAGGAAGACTCAGAAATTCCTCTCAGCCTTGGCAGCCCACCAGATGCTAGAGCAAGGGTGCTGCTGGTTTTCTTGCACACATAGTGGAATCAGAAGCAAAGGAAGAACTCAAGCAGGAGGATGTACGGGTAGTCTGCGAATATCCAGAAGTGTTCCCAGAAGAATTACCTGGACTACCTCCCAACCGAGAAGTGGAATTCGAGATCGAGCTAGTGCCCGGTACCGGTCCGGTCTCGAAGGCCCCATATCGTATGTCTCCAGCAGAGTTGAAGGAATTACAAGAGCAACTCCAGGAGCTACTAGACAAGGGCTTCATTCGCCCGAGTCATTCACCCTGGGGAGCTCCTGTACTTTCGTCAAGGATGGATCCATGCGTCTGTGCATAGACTACAGAGCTCTGA
>JAGFNQ010004292.1:583247-655228 GCA_024364735.1 Boesenbergia rotunda
ATGAAGCCTTAGGTGATGTGGATTGGGTTCTAGCAATGTAAGAAGAGTTAAACCAATTTGAAAGAAGTGAAGTGTGGGAGTTAGTGCCTAGACCCAATGATTGTACCATTGTCACAACAAGATGGGTTTTTAGGAACAAATTGGATGATCAAATGAAGATTACTAGGAACAAGGCTAAGTTAGTGACAAGGGGGTTTAATCAAGTTGAGGGTCTTGATTATGATGAAACATATGCTCCCATAGCTAGATTGGAACCATCCGTATTTTATTAGGATATGTCGCTCACATTGGTTTTAAGCTTCATCAAATGGATATGAAATTGACATTTCTTAATGGGGTTATTAAGGAGGAAGTGTATGTAGAGCAACCACCTGGGTTTGAAAATACGAACTACCCTAATCATGTCTATAAACTAAGGAAAGCCTTATATGAATTAAAATAAGCACCCCGGGCTTGGTATGAAAGGCTCTCATCTTTCTTAGTTTCCAAGGGTTTTAGAAGGGGAATAATTGATCCAACTTTATTTCTAAAATCCAAGGATAAGGACATTTTTGTGGCCCAAGTTTATGTTGATGATATCATTTTTGGGTCAACAAATAGTGAGTTTCTCCATGAGTTTATCAAGTGCATGGAAAATGAGTTTGAAATGAGTCTTGTTGGGGAATTGACCTTCTTCGTAGGATTATAAGTCAAACAAATAAATGAAGGGACTCATGTTTATCAAACAAAATATGCTAGGGAAATCATAAAGAAATTTGGATTAGAACATGCTAAGGTAGCATCTACCCCCATTGGAACAAATGTAAAGATGGATAGTGATCTTGAAGGGAAGGTGGCAGATCCAAAATAATATAGGAGCATGATTGGTAGCTTGTTATATCTAACCGCTAGTAGATCGGATATATTATTTATGGTAGGTATGTGTGTAAGGTATCAATCTTGTGCCAAAGAGTCTCACCTAGTAGTAGTAAAAGGATCTTAAGGTATATTAAGGGTACTCTTAATGTCGGTCTTTGGTATCCTAGAACTCCAAACATTGAACTATTTGGATACACCGACTCGGATTATACGGGTTGCAGATTAGATAGAAAGAGTACTAGTGGTGGATGTCAATTTATTGGAGCATCTTTAGTTAGTTGGAGTAGTAGGAAGCAACCATGTGTTGCCTTATCAACAACCGAGGTCGAATATGTAGCAATGGGTTGTTGTGTGTCTCAATTACTTTGGATCATGCATACCTTAGAAGATTATGAGTTTCATTACTCCAAGGTCAAGGTTTTCTGTGACAATGTGAGTACTATTAATTTGACTAAAAATCCGATGCATTATTCTTGGACAAAACACATTGAAGTGAAGTATCACTTCATTAGGGATCATGTGGCAAGGGGTGACATAGAATTACATTATGTTGAATTAAAGTCTAACCTTGCCGACATATTTACCAAGCCTCTTCCCGAAGCGGAGTTTACATCTTTGAATAGAGGACTTGGTATGTGTTTTGTAGAAGTGTAGGATTGGCCTTGAAATAATACAATAGGAAGGTAGTGCATGATCCATTAGGATGATACAAATGATTCACTTATGCTTATGGCATATTGTTGGGTTATTAGATGTATCACATTATTGAAAATAGACCAGCTATGGGGAAAGCAAATGTTTAATTAATGGAAATCTTGTCCAAAGATCATAGTTGGACATTTAAAATATTTCAAAAACATTTCTGTATTTATTTGCTATGGCATAGGTTTGGGAAAAACATGATTTCAAAACTATGTAGAAAGTTTGATACAAAATTGATATTTTTCAAGGTTTTTGAGCTTTTGTCAAATATGTTTGGATTTTTCATTAACTTATATTTTTCTCTGCTAGAGTACATCATATGAAACATGTTTGCAAACTTTCATGATTTTTTGAATTTTCTGTAATTAATGGTGTGTTTTTTAAATTCATCCCAGAATATGAAATATGCAAACTGAAGCGTATCAGTCGACTGCCCCTTGGGGCAGTCCACTGGTACCTTTGATTTTAGAAATCTGGGATTTTTCTGAGGAAGAAAAGTATCCCTAATTGATGACATTGGTTATTGTTGCTTCGGGCAATCCTTTTAATGATGTCAAAGGGGGAGAAGTGGGTGATTTAAGTTAGTGTTTGTAACTTAACTTATGATTTATGCAAATTGAAAATTGGGTGTGATAACATAAGTTAAGGGGGAGGTTGCCTCTTATTTTTTGCTATGTCTATAATTTTCAATTGTTGTTGTTTTACCTAACTTAAACATATTGCCACACATCAAAAAGGGGGAGATTGTTGGGGCAATCAGCCCACGTATGATCGAGAGGATCATGATTTTGATGTGTATGTGCCAATATGGTTAAGTTAGGATGTTATATTGTTTTGATATGTGTGATTGAGTCATGCATGACTTGGGGAGTCACACATGGAGTACACATCCGAGGGACGAGAGCCGACGGAAGAGGACTCCAAGGGCAAGGCGGGTGAAGTGGACTTCAAAGGCCATACGTGAAGGATGGCATGGAGGCAAGCCGGCGGCTTGTGTGCGCATCTGAGGGACGACAGCCGATGGAAGACTTCAAGGGGCAAGCCAAGGAAGTGGACTTGAAGGCATACATGAAGGGTGGTCTTCAGAGTGAGGGAGAGTGAAAATGAAAGATGGGCAGTCGACTGGGGTTGAATCAGTCGACTACCAGCGGGGAACTCAAACTCACAGAAAGATTAGTCGACTGGTCCAGGACCAGTCAACTGATTAGCCTGAAAAACTAGTTGTTAGGCTAGCCGTTAGCTGGCTATTGTAGTGGGATCAGTCGACTACCCCAGGGGCAGTCGACTACCCCAAGGGCAGTCGACTGGTATCGGGCTGGACAGCTTAAGGAGTTTTCCTTTACTCTATTTAAAGAGAGACTTTTAAGCAGGTCAAGGTTGCGGTTCTTGTGTGTAGAATTGTGTCCCAAGTGCTCAAAATCTCCAGCTCTTCCTCTCACTTTCATTTCGACTTTGTAAAGAAGAAGAGTGTCATTTGTGAAGGTTTCTCCACCTTGAAGGAGACATTCATAGTGGAGCTCGTGCGTGTGTGTGGATCCTTGGACTAGTTACCTCTTTGAGGTGGATACCAAGTAAATCAGTGGGTTAGCATTGTTTACATTATTTTTATTGATTTTGTTTGTGTTTAGCTAATCATCTTTGTAGATAAAATCGAAAGAAAGCTATTCACCCCCCCTCTAGCTTGATGCCACGATCCTAACAGGAAGTGCAACATCACTATGCTCCAAGACTTATCTTGAAATGGCGATGGAAGGAGATTAAAAGATGCAAAGTTATGCCGCTTTAAACCTGCATAAAAATCCTATATACTCGCGACCCAGGGCTAACAATCGATCGTCGAATTGATTACCACGTCAGACTAGTCATTACAATGGTTATATTTTGAAGCTTAATCCATTAGCCAATCGATTAAGAGTCTTAATCGATTGACCAATCGATTCAGCACACTTCTGTGCTGAATCGCAACCTAGCCTGAATCGATTGCCTAATCAATTCAGGCATCCCTAATCTATTGCCCAATCGATTAGGGAAGATTTTGTTCTCGTGACAGCAATGCCATCAATCAATTGCCCAATCTATTGACGCCCTCCTTAATAGATCACCCAATCAATTAAGAAGTCTTCTATTCACGAGAAATTTAGTGCCAATCGATTTCTCAATTGATTGGTCCAACCCTAGCTTGTGTGCATAAGTTTAGAGTTCCCTTGCCTAACCCCGGTCAACTGTGATCTGCTAGGACATCCTCACAAAGTTCCCGATCAAACCTTTGACCAACTTTAACATTCCCTTGCCTAGTTCCCAACTAGGACTCTCTCAGTTTTTTAAGATAATCTATCTGCTTTTGAAAATACTTAAGATATATATATTTTTTGAAAAATGATTTTCAAAACTCTTCTCCTTTTTTTTTAAAAAAAATTAATTGTTGGGGTTTTGCGGTATGGCTTGATGGATTTCCTAAGCGAATACTTGGTTATCCTAGAAAGACCTCTCCATGTCTACAGATTAAAAATTCTGAATGGAGACCCATCTCCCAAATGACCATCTCGACATCGTATCAATCAATTCGAGTTACAACTTAGCCAAATACAAAGTTCGAGCCTTGTAACTCGGCTAACCGATTGACCGTGGAAAAGACGATGAGCGGATCGCCGATTTTTGTGTTTATTATCGGTGTCCAATAATTAATTATCAAACGTTAATTAAACAAATAATCAAACATGAAAATTAATTATAACTCCACATAAAATGATTGAACTAAAGTAGGAGCCAACAGAGAAATATATCTCTCTTTACCTTACGATCTTATACCATATGCCCCTCCCCTCTTGAACGTCGTGTGAGCGACGAGCTACCAAGATCCAGAATCACCGAAGCCCTCCAAACTATCGCTTCTTCCCTCACCGAACAAAAACCCTAGCTCTAGGGTTTACTATCACCGGCCACTCCTTTCCCTTACGCCGCCGGCCACCAAGAGCTACCCAAGCCAGCCGGCCACAAGGAAGCATCGGAGAGGAACTTGAAGAAGAAGATAAAGGAGAGAAGGAGAAAGCAAAGATCCTTTCTTGCCTCCAAAACCCGCCGGTTCCCTCAACCCAAGCAATCAGCACCGCAAGGTGGTTGCCGCTGATTCTCCTCCTCGTCCTTGCTTGTATCCGACGACAATCACCACAGAGGTAATGAGAAGGGATTGGTGGAGAGAAGAAGCACAAGAGATGACTGGAATCACCTCCTTCTTAGCTTCTATTCGGCCACCACTTTCCCTTCTTCACGCCGACGCCAACAAGCCCTAAGAGAGAGAAAAAGAATAAGAGAGAAGAGAGAAAACCCAAGGGTGTGATGATAAGTGGATTAGCCTTGGTTTCATGATTCCATGGGGTATATATAGGGCTACGATAGGGACCATGAGGAGGAGTTGGGTCTTGGCCAGCTAATGGATCCAAATCTGATCCATTAATGAAGATCCATTACACTAAAGGATCTCCATTGAACTTCCTCACCAATCCACATATTTTCATATAGGCTCCACCTATTATGAGTACATCCAACTCCCCGTGTTTAAGATATCGAATGCACGTCGATTAATTTAAATTACTGACAATTTTAATTAATCAACTTCTAACTCCTTGATTAGTACCACTCATCCTTATCATCATGTTGGATCAAATCCACCTGCAGAGTTTAACATGATGAACCTTATAAGCTCATCAAGGGGGCATCATCATCCCGACTCACTAGGACACAGATTTCGTCAATAATCAACAGTACACAATGTAAATAATATTATTTCCCAACTTACCGGGCCTATCGATTTAGCAGAATAAATCTCGCCCATTGGTAAATCAAAGAAATAAAATCCTAATTACATGTGCTCATTATTATATCAGGATTTAGAGATTGTACTCCATAATAAACCGAGGTCTGATCAAATTATTAAGTCAGTACAAATTAGATTATCTCTATTTTGGTCCTGCTCAATGCACACAAAGCGCACTAGTGTAATTCTATGTTCAAGATAAACCACACCTAATTACACTACAACCATCCCGATGGTTTTTCCAACTCCATCTTAGTTGTGAGCCTCTACTTATACTATGCAAGGGACTGATAATATGATCTTTTGTGTGTTGTCACACACCATATTATCTACAATGCAAAGTATCATACTGTTATGCATATACTAATATAAACATACAACCGTGATGTTGTGATTCTCTTTCAAAATCTAGATGTTCATAGAAAAAAATAAGTCTTTTAGTATACATCCTAACAATCTCCCACTTATACTTAAAGAATCTACTATCCTCCCAGTGTTATACATCTGACCCTCATATCCTCCACATGCCAATCAAAAGCTCTCGCCGGAAGGGCCTTAGTGAAAGGATCCGCCAGGTTGTCCTCCGATGCAATCTTGGCGACAACTACTTCTCCTCACTTTATGTTTCTCATATCAGGGGGTACTTGCGCTTTACGTGTTTACTCGCCTTATGGGCTCGTGGTTCCTTCGAGTTTGCAACTGCACCACTGTTATCACAATAAATTATGATAGATCTGGCCAAATCAGGAATCACACCCATGTCCATCATGAAGTTCCTGAGACATACAACTTCCTTGGCTACCTCTGAGGTTGCCACATACTCAGCTTCCATGGTGGAGTCCGCCACGCATTTCTGTTTGACACTCCTCCATACTATGGCTCCAACTCCTAAAGTAAACATAAACCCTAAAGTAAACTTACTCTTGTCCCTGTCCGACCGGAAATCTGAATCCGTGTAACCCACAGGGATTAATTGGACTACCCGGTAAACTAGCATATAGTCCCTAGTCCATCTCAGGTACTTTAGTATATGCTTTACCACAGTTCAATGTCCCTATCCAGGGTTACTCTTGTTAGTGATATGAGAGAAGTGTCCTAAGGCAATCGCCTTATGATTGTAATCATTTACTTTAATAAATGAAAATTCACTATTCAAGTATACATGTTCATGTATTTGATTGAGATCTTGAACTCATTTACTGAATGTCCGTAATACAATTCACAGCATGAAAGAATTTGTGATGAATTCACAACTAGTGATTATCTCTACATGTGCAATTGTGAAGTATTGAAATTGTCCCTAGTCGATGAATTGATAAAAACGGACACTATCAATTCTGTTGAGACTAGCATGGGTTATTCACTAATCTGCTGATTCTCACTAGCTGGTGACATTGGGATGTCTGGAGATAAACATGGATGCTAGTTAGGGGAACTAGTTCATTGGAGTGACTGGCTGTAAAACTTCACATGGTAGTCTATATATAGACATGTCGGTGAAGTTCTTACTGCAGCTTAAGTGCGATGTTCCTTTGACTTGCGGTGTTCAAGTCATCTTGGTCATGGAGACTTATACTTTAACATCTTAAGCAAACATCTCCAAGGAGGTGTGGACCCAGGATGGTTGGGTATAAGCCAAAGTGCCCGAAGATGTTTGAACAACCTACAAAGGATTCACCACTCCTTGCGAGGAGATGTATACCCAAGGCCTATCGTCGGATTGTTACTCGAAGCCTCTGTCCAGAGCATCACATGATCCGAGTATGAATCTCTCAGAAACATGAGAGTAATTAGAATCTGTAGGACGAGAAAATGTTACTTGGGCTAGGTGTGACGTAGTCAGCCTAGTGGGGACTAACACACATAGACCATGTCCAGAACCAAGTGGGTATAAGATGGTGAAGGGAATGAGGCACGATTCATTAGAGCTGCTGAAGGGTTTCAGAATTATTTCTGAGGTCAACCGTTGATCTTTCGATTAATTGGGGGTCATGATGTACTACTAGGTGCCACTCATGATCGTTCTATAATTGGTTGATTATAGACGGCCAACATAAATCGAAAGCCTATTTAGTCACACGCACTACGAGTAATCCGAGGGATTTAAAACGAGTTGAAAATTGGATTTTCCGATCAAGAGAAATAAGTCGAATCTGAATTAATCAGAGGCGCAACGGAAGCTAAAAATGGCTAAGTCTTTTGAAGGCTTATTGGGCGAATTAAATGAGTTTAATTCGTGAGGGCTTTGGCTTGGTGTGGCCAGCCACACCCTCTTTGGTTTGGCCAGCCACCACAAGGGGAGAAAACCAATTTATTTGGTTTAAATAATAAAATAAATCAAATGCGATTTGTTTTATAAAATTATGGATAAATTAATTGATATATAAAGAAATTTATATAAAGAGATTTATAAAGAAATTTGTAGAAATTTATTCTTTTTATGGAAATTAAAATAAACCATGAAATGGTTTAATTTTAATTAATAAAATCAATTATGAATTGATTTTTCCATGATAAGAAAATTTTATACAAATTTTATTCCATAATTAAAAAGAGAGATGTATTTGTTTTATTATAAAATTAGTTATAATAAAACATGGCATAACGGAATAATTAATAAGAAAATTTATAAGATAAATTTCTTATGAAAATTTATTCCGTTAATTCCGTTAAAGGGGAGACATGGCAAGGGAGTGGCTACTATATAAAGGAACCAAGGCTAGGCTTGAATTCCTCAATTGAGTTATCAAGAGATTAGTAGCTCCCTCTCTCTCTCTCTCTATCTCTCTCTCTCTCTAGGGCCGGTGCCCCTCTCTCTCTAGGGCCGGCTCTCTCTCCTCCCCTAGGGCCGGTGCACATCCCAAGGGTGGCCGAGAGCATCATCCGCCAAGAAGGTGCCGAAGAAGAAGAAACGGATCGCGACTCCTTCTTTCCTTTCCCGGAATTTTAATTCCGTTACTTGGTGGTTAGTTTCCATATCTCTCTCTTGATATTCTAGTTGTGTCTTTGTAGAATCTAGTAGTTCTCGTCGGCACAAAACTCGTGGCTTTGCGAAGTCATCCCGAAGAGAACTCGGCGTGGATGCGAATAGAGGCGGAGCTTCCAAGGGACGCTACGGTTGGATCTCGTCCCTTACTTCGAGTTACGTGAGGTACTAAGTAAATTAGTTTACCTTTTCACAAAATTTTAATTTATGATCATGTCCACACATCATAAGGTCGCATGCTAGATACGTGGTTAAAAATAATTTGAGAAATTATTTATGCTAATTCTTCCGCTGCACGTAAATATTTTAAAATTTACGAACCCGTATCCTTGTCAACATGCACCCGGTCCCAACAGTGGTATCAGAGCCGATTAGTGTTCGACATAATCATATAATTGTTTTGCGGAAAACTTTGTCATGATCTCAATTTTGGAAAAAAAAATTCAATTATGGAAACTTTCCAATTATAATAATTTTTAGATTTAGGAATTTCTAAGTTTGGAAATCCTCATGAAATTTCGCAAACTTTTGAAATATCCTAGTTTCTAAAATTTTATGATAATTGTGAAAACATCCCATTTTTGAAAACTTTCCTATTTTGGAAATTTCCTATTTTGGAAATTTTTCAATTTTGAAAATATGTAAGTTTTCTTTGTACTAGAAACTTACAATTATTCTGAAAACCTATTATGAAATCTCGTAATTTTGGGCACTTTCTTTCAAGAAAGTCTAGACAAATTTATGGACAATTAATTGATAATTAAATTTGAATTGGTTTTAAATTATCAACAAAATTCTTTCTTTTGGATTGAGCCTCGGGGAGCCGTCCAATTTAAAGTTAGTTGTTGTAATTTAATTTCCCAATTTTGAATGAAATTGTCATGTTCAATTTAGTTACGCTTCAGAAGCGGACCAAATTGAATTTACAACAAATTTCTTTTCTTTGGGTATCTGAGCCTCGAGGAGCCACCCTTAGAAAACAATTTGTTGTAATTAATTAAATCCATGAATAAAATATGATTTAAGAGGTGATGCTCTTACATATTGTTGTCTCCAAAATTAATTAGGAAAATGGTTTCCTATAGAGTTTCTTAAAAGAGATTTTCATGAAAATAATATGTAGTTGAATTAAGGGAATCTCTCTCTTAATTTAATAAGATTTGATTTAGAGAAATCAAATTCTTAAACATATTATTTCTGAAATTGATTATGACAATTTAGGAAATTATTTCCCAAAACAATTCCTTGAATAAAGTATGAAATTAGAATTAGGAAATCCGGTTCCTAATTTAATTAATGAGACTTGATAAATTAAGTCACATACATACTTTATTAAGGAAGTCGTTAGTCATGACATAAATCTATGTCATGAATGTGCTTAGAAAAGAAAGGATGAGACCCAAAACCCCTTACAAAATATTAAGGCCAACACCTTCCATTAATATGGTTAGAATCGGAGTTTTGTTTCTTGTTTGGGTTGATGGACACATCCATGCCCGGCTTGAACCTCAACATGTTCAAACCATGGAATTAGTTTAAGAATAATATAGTTGGAGTCAGAGGTCAATCCTTAGTTTTGGTTGTTGGACACATCCAAGCCTAACTAAACGGTTGAATGAGCTCCAACCATATTAAAACTATTTCTTGATTAATGGGTCAGTCTTAAGCTTGGAGCATCGATTTGTTGTGCCACAGCCAAGGTCGATGTAAAGAGAGGTGCAGTTGGGTGCTATGTATAATGTTGCATACTTGTTAATGAGTTAACAACCCAATGATTTATGCAAACATTCAATTAGTTGATAGCATAAAGTGATAGTTACATATATGTGATATGTAATCGGTATAATTACCTACCTTCATAGCTAAGAATAACTTGATGGTCACAGCCATGGTTGTTCTTATCTATGGTTGGATATCAACCTATTTGGAGATGTTCCTACGATCTCCCGAATTGATAAAAAGGGTTATTCAATTTGAAAAATAAATAGGATTTTATTTATGTATGATGATACATTCTTTAATCATTCGTCTCACATAAGCTCAATTTGTATTTCTAGGTTAATCACTCGATCATGTCTTCTCTGAATTTGCGTTCCATTTTGAACACCAATAAACTGACTAGGCCAAACTTCATGGACTGGTTTCGAAACCTGAGGATAGTCCTCAAGGCAGAGAAGCTTGCTTATGTCCTTGAAGATCAACTTCCCAACCATCCTCCAGCAGATGCTGTTGGATCGAGAAAACCGATAGAGGGGGGGTGAATATCGGAAATCGTTCGGATTTTCGTAAGAGCATATACGCAGCGGAAATTAAAAAACAAGACACAGAGACACAGTCGATTTACTTGGTTCGGAGCCTGTGTCGACTCCTACTCCAAGGCCCACGGTCGTTGACCGTTTACTTTGGGCAATTCTATATAGCCGCAAAAAGGTTTACAAAATTTAATTACAAAGATAAGTGCAGTAAATAAAAAGAGTGCTCTTCTTTACCGACGTCCGGAGTAGATTAACTTTTTCAGAGCAGCGGGACGTCGTCGGCTCGAGTTGGAGAGTTTCTGGAGCAAGGCGCGAGAGCAGAAGAGCTTTGAGGCATTGAGTGAATTGGTACTTTGAAGCCTTGGTCGAGGGCCCTTTATATAGGGCCTGGGGGCGCCCGGGATGTCGGGGGCGCCCCCCACGTGGCCTTTGATCCGCAGAGGTCTCGGTCAGCGTCTATCCTCTGGATCCGCTTTGACCGGGGCGCCCGGAGCGCTCGGGGCGCCCGCATTGACCGGGTCAAAGTTCTATCTCCTTGGCTTCGAGGGGTTCTGGTTTGAGGTTGCGCATGGGGGCGCCCGCAGTGCAAGGGGCGCCCGGGAGCACGGGGGCGCCCGGCCCAGTATGTATTCGAACCCTTTTTCTCCTTACTTGTTTTGTATGCACCTTGGGGGCGCCCGGGACACTCCGGGCACCCTACTCAGCCCTTGCCTCTCTCCTTTGAGGCTTTCTGAGTTGCAGACATACGTTCCTTCGGTCCTGCATCCAGGGTTAGTCCAAAACACAACAATATATTAAGTTATTAGATTATACAGCCTTAGCTGTCTTGGTTCTGACTTTGGTCTCCAAAATGGAGCCCTAGGTCGAACCGACGCCTACTGTTCCCTCGACGGGGAACGCGTCCTCACCTACTCCTCTCGGGAGAATTTACCTGATGCCAACCGTTCCTCTGGTTGGACTTTTGCCTAACGGTCCTTTGTCAGGTCTTGGATGCCGAGCTGCCCTTCGCTCAGTGCCTAGCATTCCTTCGCTAGGGCTTCAATCCCAGGCTGTCCTTCGCCTGGAGCCTAGCAGTCCTTCGCTAGGTCTTTTTACCCTGGCATTCCTTCGCCAGTGCCTAGCAGTCCTTCGCTAGGACGTTTCCTGCACACTAGATTAACTTGTTAGAAAACAAGAAAGACTTAACTTTTGACCTATGTTGCCATTATCAAAACACAGGTTTGACTTGGGTGCATTCTGCACCAACAATCTCCCTCTTTTTGATTTATGGCAACCCTAGTTCAAAAAGTTAAGTTTAAGCAAAACATAAAAAAGTTTTGACTTTTGTTCCCTCCCCCTGGAAGGAATCTCCCCCTAGATTTTTCAAAAATTCGTGGGATTAACAAAACTTTACTTGTGCTTGAAAACTTAAGTTTTAAGAAAAAATCATTCAACAACTTAAGTTAAAAATACATAGTAGAGTTTTTAAAGCATCATTTAGAGTACTAAAAAAATTTTAAAGTCTTAAGTTTTAAAGTACTCAAGAGTTTTGAAAATGCTAGCTTAAGTACTTAGTAGGATTTAACAAGCTTAAAAGCTTAAGTACTTAGTAAGATTTGAAACACTTTAGTACTTAAGTACTTAATAAAAATTTTGACAAGCTTAACTAAGGAAATTTTGAAAGGCTAGAGTACTTAGAAAAATTTTGAAAGCTTGAAAAAAAATTTTGAAGCTAGAGTACTTAGCAAAATTTTGAAAGTTTGAGTAAAAATTTTGAAGCTAAAGTACTTAGCAAAATTTTGAAAGCTTGAGAACTTAAGTATTTAAAAAGTTAAAAAGTTTAAGCTTTTGAATAAAGGATAAGTAACTTTTTGAAAGCTTTTTAAATAAAGGATAGAGTTAGGAAAATTAAATTTGAAATATTAAATTTGAAAAATTTTGAATAAAGAAAGTTTATTTTCCTCTCTCCTTTCCTATCTCTCCCCCTTTGCCATATATCAAAATAGATAAATATAGCATGAATAAAGAAAATAAGTAAGAACTTGCTGTACTGAACCAATTCATAATTAGATTTACACTAAATCAATCAATTTTCTCTGTAGGGACCTGTCTATCCCAATTAGCTACTTACTAACTATTATAAACAGTAGTTTTTGCTAGGGTTAGTCAAGTTAAGTGTTTCTGTTCAAGTTAGATTTTCTAATCTTGACACTTAACTTGATTGCTATGTAAATTGTATTTAGTGCCCCAATTACTGCAGATGCACTGACTTAAAGCATCTTGAATTAAGGCAAAGACCTAAGCATCTCAACCCTTTCTAGGTTATCAATCAAAAGTACCCTAAGGTGCTTGTGAGATGCTGGCTTCTAAGTCTATAGGTGCATGCAGTTCTAGAGTTAGGGCCTAGGCTAAGTCCATTTCCGAAAAATCCCTAATTTTTAAAGGGGGTAGTTTTGAGATAAAACTAAGTAAAAAAAATAAAAACTGATTTTGAAATTAAGTAAAACAGTTTTTTAAATTATATTTTAAAAACAATTTTAAATAAAAAAAATTAATCTATTCTACAGAGCACAATCCTAACTGCCTTCTTAGTGAGCTGAACTCAGATTCAGGTAAGGGTTTTGTGAATATATCAGCTAAGTTGGATTTGGAGTCAATATACTTAAGTACTATTTCACCCCTGGCTACATGGTCTCTTACAAAATGATGTTTGACTTCTATATGTTTGGTTCTGGAGTGTTGGATTGGGTTCTTAGTTAAATTAATTGAACTTATGTTGTCAATAAATACTTGAGTTTTCTTGATTTGGATCCAATTAGAGTCAGGAATAGCTTAAATTGAGTTTCACTACCTAGTCTGTCTCACCCAAAATCTAGGATTTTCAATCACGTTAGCCTTATAGGTTTCGTGAGACAGGTTTTGACTAGTAAAATTGTTTTGAAAAATTTTGATTAATTTTGAAAACAATTAAATTTTTGAAAACTTAATTAATTTTGAAAATAATTAAATTTTGAAAACTTAATTAATTTTAAAAATTGTTGAAAAGATGTTTAAATCTATAAATAACTGAAATTTTGTGTTAGATTCGAATTTGACAAAAAAAAATTTGAATTTGAATTTCAAAAATTGGCTTCCAGGTCTTGGCGAGGCACTAGGCCTTCTTTGGCCGTAGCCTTATGGGATCATCCACCCTTTCCTTGACAAAGCCTTTTAATGAAATTTCATTTTCAAAAATTCTTTGAAAAATTTCTGGTCTAACTAGTTTAGGTTTTGGATCGGTAGCTTCGGCTAGTTCTGCCAAATTGGCTTCCCTAACGTACTATCATCTCACCTCCACCCAATACTATGTTGTCAAATTTCAGCTAAGTCTGTTTAGTCCTTAAGCTAGCCTAAGTCTAAGCATGGTATATTGCAGAAATTAAATAAACAATCAATCAAGCAATTTAAATCAAGAATAACAAGTTTATCTAATAATGAATATAGTTTTCAGTTTGGCTCCCCCTGGACTAAAGCCACGGTGATAGTTGGGCAAGATGTGAATCTTGTCCTTGGGGATCCAATACTGATTTGATCCAGTCGGTTTGTTCAGGTATAGTTTGGGTACCCATGCCTGAATTTTACCTCTGGACTGATTCAGTACAGCTAAGTATGATCTTTGCCGGGATTTGGTTTTATAGCCCAGTCCGGATCGATTTAGAACCGATTTCTGTTTTCCAAGGATCGTGTCAAGACCCTTGGAACCAGATGTAAATCGTTCTAATGCTGATCTAAGATCCTTAACCTGAGTTTTCAGGGAGGAGTTCTCCTTTTCAAGTTTTTCAACTTGAGTAGGAGTTCCTTCCTGAACCTTCTCGGTTAAGGGTTTAGAGTCAGCTCCCTCTTTCAGGAGTTTTACTTCCTGTCGGAGGGATTCGACTCGGAGTTTGGCTTTTGCCAAATCTCGAGAAAGAAAAGAAATTAATTCACTTAATTGCGATCTATTAAAACCTGTTACCTTAATTTCTCCGTCTTCTGTGAAGGTCAGCTCGCCGTCCTCTTGTTCTGTTTCTGACTCAGTCTCGACTTTATCTAAGGCGGTCAGAGCTAGGAGGTTGGATTGGGGTGCCTCTTCTTCTTCTTCTGAGGAAGACTCGTCCCAGGTTGCTTGCAGTGCCTTCTTTCTTCTCGTCTTTTTAGTCTCCTTTAGGTTAGGGCACTCTGACTTGTAGTGGCCCTTTTTCTTGCACTCGTAGCAGGTTACATTGGGCTTGTTTGCTGGTTCAGCTGGTTCGTCCTTTCTTCGGCCGATTTTTCGTTTGTTGGTTCGGTTCTTCAGCTCCTTGTAGTAGCTTCGAGCGAGCCGGACCAGCTTAGTTTGATCTCTTTCTTCTTCTTCTGAATCTGAGTCTGAGTTAGACTCGGGTTCAGGTTCAGGCTTCTTTTTTGTTGTCCTTCCAGTCTTGCCTGCAAGAAAAGCAATACCTTTCTCGACCACATTGGTGTTAGTTTGTTCGTGCAGTTCAAGTTCGAAAAACAACTCATCTAATTTTATTTTTGAAAGATCCCTTGAGACCTTGTATGCATCTACCATAGATGCCCACAAGGTGTTTCTAGGGAAGGCGTTTAGAGCATACCTTATTAAGTCACGGTTTTCAACCTTGTGACCTATTGTGTGGAGATCGTTCATCAACTCTTGGATTCGTGTGTGGAGCTGGGCTGCTGATTCGTTGTCGGCCATCTTGATGGTGTACAACTTGTTCAGGAGCAGATCCCTTTTGCTGATCCTGGTATCTGACGTTCCTTCGTGCAGCTCGATCAATTTTGCCCAGAGCTCCTTCGCACTGTTGAAGGGGCCCACGCGGTTCAGCTCTTCTTTCGTCAATCCGCATTGAAGAGTTTGAGTAGCTTTTGCGTCGGCTTCTATTTTGCGTTTTAGGGAGTTGTCCCATTCGGAGTAGCTTTGAGGAAGTCCATCAGCATTCTTGGATATCTCCAGTCCGGACTGGATGATAATCCACATGTCCACCTGAGTTTTCAGGTGGACCTCCATACGACTTTTCCAGTAGGAAAAGTCTTCTCCACTAAAAAGTGGAGGTCTGGCGGTGCTAAATCCCTCTTGCATGGCCATTTGAAATAGAAAACTAACAGAAAAATGAATTTTCCAAGACTAGGTCTTGGATTAGTAGTGTTGGATAAATTAAATAACGAGGGGTGTTCCACCAACCTCGCTTACAAAAAAATCGAACGAAATATTTTAACAAAAATTTTGAAAAAAAAATAGAAAAAATAGAAAATCCAAAAAAATTCAAACTGGTGGTTGCACCAGGTTTGAACTTCCCTGCTCTGATACCACTTGTTGGATCGAGAAAACCGATAGAGGGGGGGTGAATATCGGAAATCGTTCGAATTTTCGTAAGAGCAGATACGCAGCGGAAATTAAAAAACAAGACACAGAGACACAGTCGATTTACTTGGTTCGGAGCCTGTGTCGACTCCTACTCCAAGGCCCACGGTCGTTGACCGTTTACCTTGGGCAATTCTATATAGGCGAAAAAAGGTTTACAAAATTTAATTACAAAGATAAGTGCAGTAAATAAAAACAATGCTCTTTTTTACCGACGTCCGGAGTAGATTAACTTTTTCGGAGCAGCGGGACGTCGTCGGCTCGAGTTGGAGAGTTTCCGGAGCAAGGCGCGAGAGCAGAAGAGCTTTGAGGCGTTGAGTGAATTGGTACTTTGAAGCCTTGGTCGAGGGCCCTTTATATAGGGCCTGGGGGTGCCCGGGATGTCGGGGGCGCCCCCCATGTGGCCTTTGATCCGCAGAGATCTCGGTCAGCGTCTATCCTCTGGATCCGCTTTGACCGGGGCGCCCGGAGCGCTCGGGGCGCCCGTATTGACCGGGTCAAAGTTCTATCTCCTTGGCTTCGAGGGGTTCTGGTTTGAGGTTGCGCATGGGGGCGCCCGCAGTGCAGGGGGCGCCCGGGAGCAGCGGGGGCGCCCGGGAGCACGGGGGCGCCCGGCCCAGTATGTATTCGAACCCTTTTTCTCCTTACTTGTTTTGTATTCACCTTGGGGGCGCCCGGGACACTCCGGGCGCCCTACTCAGCCCTTGCCTCTCTCCTTTGAGGCTTTCTGAGTTGCAGACATACGTTCCTTCGGTCCTGCATCCAGGGTTAGTCCAAAACACAACAATATATTAAGTTATTAGATTATACAGCCTTAGCTGTCTTGGTTCTGACTTTGGTCTCCAAAATGGAGCCCTAGGTCGAACCGACGCCTACTGTTCCCTCGACGGGGAACGCATCCTCACCTACTCCTTCGGGAGAATTTACCTGATGCCAACCGTTCCTCTGGTTGTACTTTTGTCTGACGGTCCTTTGTCAGGTCTTGGATGCCGAGCTGCCCTTCGCTCAGTGCCTAGCATTCCTTCGCTAGAGATTCAATCCCAGGCTGTCCTTCGCCTGGAGCCTAGCAGTCCTTCGCTAGGTCTTTTTACCCTAGCATTCCTTCGCCAGTGCCTAGCTGTCCTTCGCTAGGACTTTTCCTGCACACTAGATTAACTTGTTAGAAAACAAGAAAGACTTAACTTTTGACCTATGTTGCCATTATCAAAACACAGGTTTGACTTGGGTGCATTCTGCACCAACAGATGCAACTCCAGACCAGTTAGTGGCCTATCAGAAACATGTGACCGATTCTGAACTTGCGAGTTGCATCATGCTAGCCTCTATGGTACCTGAGCTGCAAAAGCAGCATGAGCATATGGATGCTTATACCATCATCTTCCATCTTCATGAGTTGTTTGAAGAGCAGGCGAGATTTGAAAGGTTCAAAGTCTCCAGACTCCTCTTCACCTCTAGGATGCAGGAAGGCACTTCTGCCTCACAATTTGTGTTAATGATGTTGGGGTACATTGAGCGACTGAGCACACTCGGTTTTGCAATGGATCATGAACTAAGTATTGACTTAATTCTGCATTGTTTGCCCAAAAGTTATTGACAATTTGTGATGATTTATCGGATGAACAAGCTGGAGACTACCATTCCCGATTTGCTCAACCTGCTGAAGACTGTAGAGCCTTCTGTGAAGCAGGATCAGAAGACGGTACTGTTAGTTGGTTCCTCGAAGAAAGGTTCTAATTGGAAGGCCAAAGAACAGAATAAAGGAAAGAAGAAAAAAGCCAAAAAGACTGAAAAGACACCAAAAGGCACTTGCCATTACTGTGGCAAGGAGGGTCACTGGCGAAGAAATTGCAAGGTTTATCTTGAGTCCTTGAAGAAGAAGGCATCCGATGCCCCATCCTCTTCAGGTATCTTCGTTATTGAATGTCACTCTATTTCCTCAAATACCTGGGTACTTGATACTGGGTGTAGCTCACATGTATGTAATGACATACAGGGGCTAAGGAATAGAAAAAGACTCGTTAAGGGAGAAGCGGATTTGCGAGTTGGAAATGGTGCAAAGATTGCTGCTGTTGCCATCGGAACATATTTGCTAAAGCTCCCTACTGGACGTGTCTTAGAATTGGATAATTGTTATTTCGTTCCTTCGTTAATAAAGAACATTGTATCTATTTCATGTTTGAATGAAAAGGGTTATCATTTAACTTTTAGTAACAATTGTTGTTACATAACTTTAAATGGCGTTCTTTATGGGAATGGAACTTTGTGCAATGGTATCTACACGTTAGATTTATCCGGTGACGTTTTCAATATCGAAGTAAGCAACAAACGTGCTAGAATAGATAATCGAATAGACTCCTACACGTGGCATTGTCGTCTTGGCCATGTAAGTAAGAAACGCATGACCAAATTACACCAATGTGGAATTTTGGAATCATTTGAACCCGATTCATTTGATACATGCGAATCATGCTTAAAAGGCAAGATAACCAAATTACCCTTTTCCGGAAAAGGTAATCCAGTGGGAGAATTGCTTGGTCTAATACATACTGATGTATGTGGACCAATGTCAACTCTTGCACAAGGAGGCTATAACTACTTCATCACCTTTATCGATGTTCACTCACGATTCGGGTATGTGTTCTTGATGAAACACAAATCTGAAGCTTTTGAGAAATTCAAAGAGTTCAGAAATGAAGTAGAGAAACAGCTTACCAAAAGTATTAACATACTTCGATCCGATCGGGGTGGTGAATACTTGAGTCAAGAGTTTCAAGATTATCTAAGGGACAATGGGATATTGTCTCAATGGACTCCGCCGTATACACCACAGCATAATGGTGTATCTGAGAGGTGCAACCGAACCTTGATGGACATGGTTAGGTCGATGATGAATCATGCAACTCTTCCAAAATTCTTTTGGGGCTATGCACTTAAGACAGTTGTTTACTTGCTAAACAGAGTCCCGACCAAGGTAGTTTCAACTACTCCATATGAGACGTGGAATAGTATGAAACCTCACTTAACTCACCTTAAGATATGGGGTTGTCCTGCTTATGTGAAGCGGACTGTATCAGACAAATTGGATGTTAAGTCTGATAAATGTCTATTTATTGGATACCCTATGGAAACGAAGGGTTACCAATTCTATCATCCCTTGGAACAAAAGGTGTTTGTTTCAAGGCATGCTGTATTTCTGGAAAAAGAATTTTTTTTACAAGAAAACAGTGGGAGTGGCATTGAACTTGATGAAGTTCAAGAAACTCCAATAGACATTACAGAGACACCTAGTCTAGACCCACAACCAATAACTCATAATAATGAGCTATCAGTTGAACCTAAAACTACACCACCTCTTCGTAGGTCTGATAGGACACGCAATATTCCAGAGAGATACGGATTTCTCATAAGTGAATCGAACGACGTGTTACTCATAAGCGATGACGAACCTATCAGTTATGAAGATGTTCTGAAAAATTCAGAAAGGGACAAATGGCTTGAAGCCATGAAGTCGGAAATGGATTCCATGTACGAAAACCAATTATGGGACTTGGTTAACCCACCTGAAGGGATTAAGCCCATAGGGTGCAAGTGGGTTTTCAAGAAGAAAACTGACATGGAAGGTAATGTTGTTACCTTTAAGGCTAGATTAGTGGCAAAAGGATATCGTCAGAAACAATGAATTGATTATGACGAAACCTATTCGCCAGTAGCTATGCTTAAATCCATTCGGATGCTCCTAGCCATAGCAGCTCATTATGATTATGAGATATGGCAAATTGATGTGAAAACAGTTTTCCTTAATGGAAACCTGCTTGAGGATGTATACATGATACAACCTGAAGGTTTCACATCGGTTGATAAGACCAAAGTATGCAAGCTTCGACGATCCATATATGGACTGAAGCAAGCATCCAAGAGCTGGAACATCCGTTTTGATGAGACAATCAAAGAGTTTGATTTCTCACAAAATCCAGACGAACCTTGTGTGTACAAGAAGGTTAGTGGGAGTGCAGTCGTATTCCTAGTGTTATATGTCGATGACATATTACTTATAGGAAACGATATATCAGATTTACAGACAGTTAAAATTTGGTTGTCCAAAACTTTCTCCATGAAAGACCTGGGAGAAGCAACCTATATCCTTGGGATTAGAATCTATAGAGATAGATCAAAACGGTTGCTTGGTCTTTCGCAGTCTACATATATAGACCGAGTGCTAAAAAGGTTTAGCATGTCGGAATCCAAGAAAGGTTACCTTCCCATTAGGCATGGGATCAACCTTTCAAAGTCTATGTGTCCGCGCACAGAAGACGAGAGGATTTGCATGAATAAGATTTCTTATGCATCCGCGATAGGATCTATCATGTATGCTATGTTATGTACAAGGCCTAATGTATCGTATGCTTTGAGCGTCACAAGCAGATACCAGTCGGATCCAGGAATGGATCATTGGGCGGCTGTTAAGACAATCCTTAAGTACTTAAGAAGAACTAAGGATGTGTTCCTAATATATGGAGAAGGAGATATGGTAATACGTGGGTATATAGATGCCAGTTTCCAGACAGATAAGGATGACTCCAAATCTCAGTCTGGATACGTATTTACTTTGAATGGAGGCGCAATAAGTTGGAAGAGTTCCAAACAAGACACCGTAGCGGATTCTACCACGGAAGCGGAATATATCGCAGCTTCGGAAGCAGCAAAGGAAGCAGTATGGATCAAGAAGTTTGTCTCCGAACTTAGTGTGGTTACAACCATTGATGAAGCAGTGCCGGTTTACTGCGACAACAATGGAGCTATTGCACAAGCAAAGGAACCAAGGTCTCATCAGCAATCCAAACACGTGCTTCGCCGCTATCATCTGATCAGAGAGATTATAAGTAGGAATGATATACAAATTGAGAAAATTCCCACTGAAATGAATTTAGCGGATCCTTTAACTAAGGCCTTACCTCAGAGTAAGTTTGAGGGTCATGTTAGAGCCTGTGGTATTGGATACCGTAGCGATTGGCATTAGGCCAAGTGGGAGTTTGTTAGTGATATGAGAGAAGTGTCCTAAGGCAATCGCCTTATGATTGTAATCATTTACTTTAATAAATGAAAATTCACTATTTGAGTATACATGTTCATGTATTTGATTGAGATCTTAAACTCATTTACTGAATGTCCGCAATATAATTCACAGCATGAGAGAATTTGTGATGAATTCACAACTAGTGATTATCTCTACATGTGCAATTGTGAAGTATTGAAATTGGCCCTAGTCGATGAATTGATAAAAATGAACACTATCAATTCTGTTGAGACTAGCATGAGTTATTCTCTAATCAGCTGATTCTCACTAGCTGGTGACATTGGGATGTCCGGAGATAAACATGGATGCTAGTTAAGGGAACTAGTTCATTGGAGTGACTGGCTGTAAAACTTCACATGGTAGTCTATATATAGACATGTCGGTGAAGTTCTTACTGCAGCTTAGTGCGATGTTCCTTTGACTTGCGGTGTTCAAGTCATCTTGGTCATGGAGAGATATACTTTAACATCTTAAGCAAGCATCTCCAAGGAGGTGTGGACCCAGGATGGTTGGGTATAAGCCAAAGTGCCCGAAGATGTTTGAACAGCCTACAAAGGATTCACCACTCCTTGCGAGGAGATGTATACCCAAGGCATATCGTCGGATTGTTACTCAAAGCCTCTGGCCAGAGCATGTCATGTTTAGAGTATGAGTCTCTTAAATACATGAGAGTAATTAGAAATTCAAAGGACGAGAGAATGTTACTTGGTCTAGGTGTGACATAGTCAGCCTAGTGGGGACTGACACACACAGACCATGTCCTGAACCAAGTGGGTATAAGATGGTGAAGGGAATGAGGCACGATTCATTAGAGATGCTGAAGGGTTTCAAAATTATTTCTGAGGTCAACCGTTGATCTTTCGATTAATTGGGGGTCATGATGTACTACTAGGTGCCATTCATGATCGTTCTATAATTGGTTGATTATAGACGGCCAACATAAATCGAAAGCCTATTTAGTCACACGTACTACGAGTAATCCGAGGGATTTAAAACGAGTTGAAAATTAGATTTTTCGATCAAGAGAAATAAGTCGAATCTGAATTAATCAGAGGCGCAACGGAAGCTAAAAATGGCTAAGTCTTTTGAAGGCTTATTGGGCAAATTAAATGAGTTTAATTCGCGAGGGCTTTGGCTTGGTGTGGCCGACCAAAGAGGGTGCCCACCCTCTTTGGTTTGGTCGGCCACCACAAGGGGAGAAAACCAATTTATTTGGTTTAAATAATAAAATAAATCAAATGCGATTTGTTTTATAAAATTATGGATAAATTAATTGATATATAAAGAAATTTATATAAAGAGATTTATAAAGAAATTTGTAGAAATTTATTCTTTTTATGGAAATTAAAATAAACCATGAAATGGTTTAATTTTAATTAATAAAATCAATTATGAATTGATTTTTCCATGATAAGAAAATTTTATACAAATTTTATTCCATAATTAAAAAGAGAGATGTATTTGTTTTATTATAAAATTAGTTATAATAAAACTTGGCATAACGGAATAATTAATAAGAAAATTTATAAGATAAATTTCTTATGAAAATTTATTCCGTTAATTCCATTAAAGGGGAGACATGGCAAGGGAGAGGCTACTATATAAAGGAACCAAGGCTAGGCTTAAATTCCTCAATTGAGTTATCAAGAGATTAGTAGCTCCCTCTCTCTCTCTATCTCTCTCTCTCTCTAGGGCCGGCACCCCTCTCTCTCTAGGGTCGGCTCTCTCTCCTCCCCTAGGGTCGGCGCACATCCCAAGGGTGGCCGAGAGCTTCATCCGCCAAGAAGGTGCCGAAGAAGAAGAAACGGATCACGACTCCTTTCCTTTCCCGAAATTTTGATTCCGTTACTTGGTAGTTAGTTTCCATATCTCTCTCTTGATATTCTAGTTGTGTCTTTGGAGAATCTAGTAGTTCTCGTCGGCACAAAACTCGTGGCTTTGCGAAGTCATCCTGAAGAGAACTCGGCGTGGACGCGAATAGAGGCGGAGCTTCCAAGGGACGCTACGGTTGGATCTCGTCCCTTACTTCGAGTTACGTGGGGTACTAAGTAAATTAGTTTACCTTTTCACAAAATTTTAATTTATGATCATGTCCACACATCATAAGGTCGCATGCTAGATACGTGGTTAAAAATAATTTGAGAAATTATTTATACTAATTCTTCCGCTGCACGTAAATATTTTAAAATTTACGAACCCGTATCTTTGTCAACATGCACCCGGTCCCAACAACTCTGATATCTACTAACTATACCCACGGCAAAGCATATTTCTGGTCTCGTACACAGCATAACATACATGAGGCTTCCTACAGCCGATGTATAAGGAACTACCTTCATCTCCTCTATCTCCTTTGAAATTCTCGGGCACATCTCCTTTGATAGAGAAACTCCATGCCTAAAAGGTAGAAAACCTTTCTTGGAGTTTTCCATGCTAAAACGAGTCAGGACAGTGTCTATGTATGAAGCTTGGGATAAGCACAACATCCTTTTCTGGCGATCCCTTATAACCTTGATACCAAGGATGTGTCTCGCTTCTCCCAAGTCCTTCGTATCGAACTGTTTGGACAACCATACCCTTACATCTGACATCATTTTGACATTGTTTCCAATGAGCAAAATGTCATCTACGTAAAGTACAAGAAACACCACTACGTTTTCGTCACATCTCTTATATACACATGATTCATCCGGACTTTGAATAAATTCATATGACTGGATTACCTCATCAAAGTGGATGTTCCAAGATCTTGAATCTTGCTTCAATCCATAAATGGATCGATTAACCTTATAGACTAGATGCTCTTTTCCCTTCACAATGAGTCCCTCTGGTTGCTTTATATAGATGGTCTCCTCAAGACTTTCGTTAAGGAAGGCTGTCTTGACATCCATCTGTCATACCTCATAGTCCATATAAGCGACAATAGATAAGAGAATCCGGATAGACTTAAGCATGGCTACCTGCGAAAAGGTCTCCTCATAATCAATACCCTCTTTCTGAGTATACCCTTTCGCAACAAGCCTAGCATTGAATGCCTCAACCTTCCGGTCTGATCCTCTCTTTCTCTTATAGATCCACTTGCATCCAATGGTTTTTACACCATTGGGTGGTTCTACTATCTCGCAGACGTGATTAGAATCCATAGATTCTATCTCGGAATTCATTGCCCTTTGGCAAGAATTCGCATCCTTATCTTGGAGGGTCTCGTCATAGGTCCAGGGATCTGGTTCATGTTCACTAGGGACCAAGTCCGAAGACTCTCCCAAAAACATGAATCTTTCAGGTTGTCTAACAACCCTCCCACTATGACAAGGTACCACCTGTGTATCTTCTGTGACACGTGGTGCAGTGACTTGTGGTGTATCCTCTTGTATAGTTGGTACAAAGGTCGGAACGCCCCCTTTTAATTCCTCAAGAACTAGTATACTCATGGGCTTGTGGTTCATCACATAGTCTTCCTCTACAAATCCAGTATTCGTGCTAACGATTACCTTCTGATACTTAGGACTATAGAACAGACCACCCTTCGTCCCTTTAGGATAGCCTACGAACAAGCACACTTCTGTACGAGATTCTAACTTATATGTATCTCCCTTTAGCACATGTCTTGGACTACCCCAAATCTGAATATATCATAGATTGGGCTTTCTCCCAGTCCATAATTCCATGGGAGTAGAAGGGACTGACTTAGATGGTACCATGTTCAGAATATACGCTGTCGTATCCAGAGCATATCCCCAGAAAGAATCCGGCAACTCAGAGTAGCTCATCATTGACCTAACCATCTTCATAAAAGTCCTATTCCTTCTTTTTACCACACCGTTTTATTGGGGTGTACCGAGTGCAGACAATTGGGACTGAATCCCAGCCATTGATAAGTAGGTCCTAAATTCTCCCAAGAGGTATTCGCTGTTAGTAATATGAGAGAAGTGTCCTAAGGTAATCGCCTCATGATTGTAATCATTTATTTTATAAATGAATATTCACTATTTTGAGTATACATATCTGTGTATTTGATTGAGATCATAAACTCATTTACTAAATGTCCGCAATACAATTCACGGCATGAGAGAATTTGTGATGAATTCACAACTAGTGATTATCTCTACATGTGCAATTGTGAAGTATTGAAATTGTCCCTAGTCGATGAATTGATAGATACGGACACTATCAATTCTGTTGAGACTAGCATGGGTTATTCTCTAATCAGCTGATTCTCACTGGCTGGTGACATTAGGATGTCCGGAGATAAACATGAATGCTAGTTAAGGGAACTAGTTCATTGGAGTGACTGGCTGTAAAACTTCATATGGTAGTCTACATATAGACATGTCAGTGAAGTTCTTACTGCAGCTTAAGTGCGATGTTCCTTTGACTTGCGGTGTTCAAATCATCTTGGTCATGGAGACTTATACTTTGACATCTTAAGCAAGCATCTCCAAGGAGGTGTGGACCCAGGATGATTGGGTATAAGCCGAAGTGCCCGAAGATGTTTGAACAGCCTACAAAGGATTCACCACTCCTTGCGAGGAGATGTATACCCAAGGTTTGTCGTCAGATTGTTACTCGAAGCCTCTGGCCAGAGCATGACATGTTCAAAGTATGGATCTCTTAGATACATGAGAGTAATTAGAATTCGTAGGACGAGAAAATGTTACTTGGGCTAGGTGTGACGTAGTCAGCCTAGTGGGGACTGACACACATAGACCATATCCTGAACCAAGAGGGTATAAGATGGTGAAGGGAATGAGGTACGATTCATTAAAGCTGCTGAAGGGTTTTAGAATAATATCTGAGGTCAACCGTTGATCTTTCGATTAATTGGGGATCATGATGTACTACTAGGTGTCACTCATGATCATTCTATAGTTGATTAATTATAGACGACCAACATAAATCGAAAGCCTATTTAGTCACACGCACTACGAGTAATCCGAGGGATTTAAAACGAGTTGAAAATTGGATTTTCCGATCAAGAGAGATAAGTCGAATCTGAATTTATCAGAGACGCATCGGAAGCATAAAATGGCTAAGTCTTTTGAAAGCTTATTGGATGAATTAAATGAGTTTAATTCATATGATCTTGGCTTGGGTTTGGTCGACCAAAGAGGGTCCCTACCCTCTTTGTTTGACCGGCCACATTAAAAGGGAGAACCAAATTGTTTGGTTCAAGTTATAAAATAAACCAAGTGTGGTTTGTTTTATAAAATTATGAATAATATAAATTTTATAAACCGAGGTTTGGTTTATTATTTTCCAGGAAATTAAAATAAACTTTGAATAGTTTATTTTATTTTATAAAATCAATTATGAATTGATTTTTCCATGATATAATAAATTTTTTGTGAAAATTTATTCCATAAGAAAAGGGAGACATGGCTGCTTTTATTATAAATTAAATTATGATAAAAACTTGGCATGATGGAATAAATCATAGAAAAATTTATATGATAAATTTCTTATGAAAATTTATTCCACAAAAAGGAGACTTGGCGGTTGAGAGGCTACTATATAAAGGCACCAAGGCAAGGCTTGGAAATTAATCTAAGAGATCAAGAAATAAGCCCTCTCTCTCTCTCCTTCTCTCCCTCTCCCTCCTCTAGTGCCACCGGCCCTAAAAGGAGGACCCCTTTGTTGCCGTGAGCTTCATCCACCAAGCAGCTGCCGAAGAAGAAGAAGAAGCGGGCGCAACTCCTTCCTTCCTCCCGGAATCTTGATTCTGTTCTTCGTTTGGTGGTTAGTCTTCCCATCTCTCTCTTGGTATTCTTGTCGTGCCTTGGAGAATCTAGTAGTTCTTGTCGGCACAAAACTCGTGGCTTTGCGAAGTCATCCAGAAGAAAACTCGGCGTGGACGCAAATAGAGGCGGAGCTTCCAAGGGACGCTTACGGTTGGATCTCGTCCTTTTCTTCGAGTTACGCGAGGTAACAAGTAAATTAGTTTACGTTTCTGTAAAATTTTAAATATATGATCATATCTACACAACATAAGGTTGCATGCTAGATGTGTGGTTAAATAATTTAAGAAATTATTTATGCTAAATCTTCCGCTGCACGTAATTAAATTTTAAAATTATGAACCCGCATCCATGTCAACATGCACCCGGTCCCAACATTCGCCACCACGATCCGATCGTAGTGTCTTGCTACTTTTACCTTGACGTTTCTCCACATCAGCCTTAAATTCTTTGAACTTATCAAAGTATTCAGACTTGCGGTGCATCAGGTAAATGTATCCATACCTTGAATAATCGTCTATAAAAGTGACGAAGTATTCAAAGCCGCCTCTGGCCTGGATAGACATAGGTCCGCACAAATCAGAATGAACCAGTTCTAACACATCTTTGGCTCTATACCCCTTAGCCTTGAAAGGCCTCTTGGTCATCTTACCTTCCAAGCAAGATTCACAGGTTGGGAAGTCTTCCACCACCAATGAACCCAAGGGTCCATCGGTTATCAACCTCTGAATCCTACTAAGGTTAATATGCCAAGCCTAAGATGCCAAAGATATGTCTGGTTCATTTTAGAAGGTTTCTTTCTCTTATTTTGGTTAGATGATGAGCTATTGGCCCCTATTTGCATCGTGGGAGCTTTTGGTTCTAGAGTATACAAATTACCAAGCATAGTACCCGATCAGATAATCTCTCTATTTCTCTTTATAACAACTTTGTTATTAAAAGCAATAGAATATCGATCCTTTATTAATCTAGAAATCGAAACCAAGTTCTTTCTAAAAGAGGGTACATATAAGCAATTTCTCAAAACCAAAACTTTATTCCTATCAAATGATAAATAATGTCTCCCACTGCAGTAGCTGTCAACTCATTAGCATTGCCCATGTAGACGATGATTTCCCCATCAGCTAGCCGTCGGGTTTCCTGGAACCCCTGCAAAGAGTTGCAGACATGATCAGTGTAACACCCCAATTTTATGATTTGAGTACCTGGGAGTTGTTTAAAGTTCGAGACGAACTTTTTATAAGATGTGTAGGATTGTAACACCCCAAAATTTCACCATGAATAATATTGTGAATTCATTATGAAATATTATGTGAATAATATTGTGAATTCATTATGAAATATTATGTGAATAATATTTTGGATTCATGGAAAATTATTATAAAAATATTATGTAAATAATGTTATGAATTCAGGAAAAATTATTAGGAAATATCATGATGAATTTGGCTTAATAGGCTTTGATATGGATTAGTGCAAAAAGGTAGTAAAAAGAAAGTGTAGGAAGGAGAAAGCAAGGATCGAACCTTAAACCTCCTCGTTGCACTCTCCATGTCTTAACCACTACACCAAGCATTGTTTCTTGTTGAGAGAATAAGAAACATGCTTGTTAAGCGTGTAATAGTGAAGAGACATGTCTTTTCATGGGAAAAGTATAAATAAGAGAAGGAGAAGTTGGAATAACTTCCTCTCTTCTTCATCCTCACTCACCCCACCGAAATTCATCTTCTCCTTCTCCCTTTTCATTTTCGAAAAACACAACCCTAGGGTTCTAACCCTAGGGAATTAGAAGGAAGGAGAACCATTCAAGGATCTTGCCTCTACTAGGGCCAAGGTTGCTAGAGAAGGCTAACAAGGGAAACTCTCATCCTCTTCTTCTTCAAGGGTAACCTAAGATTTTAGAGAAGAAGAAATTCAAGCGAAAGGATGTAAGTATCCCCTCGCCTGCAATGTAATTGTTATGCATGATTCTTGTTGTTTTCTTGTACAAAAGAATTAGGATTTTCCCTTTGTAAGTTTCGGCCACTTCCTTTAGGAGAGGCCTTGGTTACTCTTTAATACATGAGAAGATCCCTTGAGACTTAGGGTATATAGGTATGTTGATTTTCTTTATGATGTTGTGAACAAAAACTAGGGTTCTACCCTTATGTGACTTTCGGCCAAAGCATGAAGCAAAGAGAGTTTTAAGGTTGTATGATTCCTATGATATATCCATGCTTAGTAGTGTAGACAAAATGCTTGTATAAATGTTGGTGTGAAGATTTGATTTCAAGAAACCTAGTTTCCCTTACCCTTGAGTTCGGCCAACCCTAGAGGGATTAGAGATTAGGGTTGCATAATTATCTTATGATGAAATCTATGTTTAATAAGTGGCATGATAGGTATGTGAGATGTTTGTGTAAATGCTTGTATGAATGTTGATTCAAAAACCCTAATTTCCCCTACCCTACACCATTCGGCCAACTCCCTAAGGTTAGGGTTTGTGAAGGTTAAACTACCCTAGGAGATATGCTTATGTTTGGGAATAATGCTATGTATATGCATGTGATGTTTAAGGGAATGTTTGATAGGAAAACTTAACCTTTCCCCTAGCATGTGATATTCGGCCAAGCCGAGAACATTAGGTTTGTGAAACTTGATTACCCCATGATGTATGCTATGCTTAGAATGATATATGATGGATATAGATATGATACTTGTATGTGATGTTTGATGTCAAAAACCTAAGCTATCTCTACTTTGTCTTTCGGCCAAGACCTTAGGTTTAGGGTTAAGAAGAACTCGATTAACTCCTGAAGTATGCTACCACTTTCTATGACAGGAATATGATTTATGTGACCAAATCTTGTCAGATATAAGTATGTGTAAGTGGTTGAAATATGATATATGTATGAGCATGTTTATATAGCCCATGTGGCACCCTTTATGAATTTGCATGTGATATATATGATAAAATGCTTGAAAGGATACTCCACTAAGTATGGGATCAAGAGCACCCCTTATGTTGTGTGGTGTGTCCCTACGGGATCATGAGCACCCTTGAAGAGTGGTGTGTCCCATAAGAGTGGATTTGGAGTACTCCTTAGCATATATGTAAAAGCATGTAAAGTATTTTACTTTATGAATGGGCTTGTACCGGACCGAAGTATGGGTCCAAGGGATGGGCACCTTAAGAACGCCCGGGTTCTGGACTACCGACTATGCTGTCCACAGTTCTGGCACTACCGTAGCTGTGCAACAGGGATGGGCACCTTAAGAACGCCCCGGTTCTGGGACTATCGTAGCTGTCCTTACCCTAGTAGGTCGGGGCTCGCTACCTCGTATCTACCTAGAGATGCGCGCTTATGATGTATGTATGTGGTACAAGCCGAGGACCCCCAATGATGATATGATGATGTTTAAGTATTTAAAAGTATAATTTTAAAAATTAAGCATCCTTATGTATATGCATTCCAGACTTTATACTGCTTGCTTAGAAACTGTGATGTTTAGTATGCAATGATGAACTCATGCTTATGATTTATTATGTGTACATGTTGTATGCTTTCGTATGGATTTTGCGAGTAGGACAGGATCCTTACTAAGCATTTGTGCTTACTAGTTTATGTGTTGTCTTATGCTGCAGATAAAGGTAATGGACACTTGAACTAGAGGAAGAGGCAGGTGGGCTGAAGATGTGTGGGGTGGTGGCTCGGGAAAGAAAGATTCCCATATCTACATTACTATGCCTATGTTTTCTTTAATAATAAATGCTAGTGATTAGAGTTGGTACTTTTGAATATTAGTGATCACTCTTATATGTTTGAGTTGAATTACTTGTGAACTTAAGATGCATAGAAACCTAGGACTATGCTCCAAAGAAATAAAATGTTCTAAACATTAAAGCATGATATCTGACTAGCATGCACTGACTAATAGGCTTAGCACTTATGTTTTTCTTTTATGAAAAAATTTACTATGAATGAGTAGTACGTAACCCCGCCCCGAGGGTAGATATAAGGGCGGGCGTTACAAGTTGGTATCAGAGCAGGTTTCCCCTCCACCACACACACATCAAGCTTCATCCTGCCGCTTCCAAGTAAGAGATCCTAACCTCGCGTTACTTTATTTCATGTACAGTAATGATATAAATAGAGATGATTTATGCTTGCATAACAAGGAAAAAAAAGTAGCATTAATTCTTATGTAGCTTATTTATCACCTGTATGATAGATACTTTTTATAAGGTGCGTAGGATTGTAACACCCCAATTTTACGATTTGAGTACCTGGGAATTGTTTAAAGTTCGGGACGAACTTTTTATAAGGTGCGTAGGATTGTAACACACCAATTTTACGATTTGAGTACCTGGGAGTTGTTTAAAGTTCGGGACTAACTTTTTATAAGATGTGTAGGATTGTAACACCCCAAAATTTCACCATGAATAATATTGTGAATTCATTATGAAATATTATGTGAATAATATTTTGGATTCATGGAAAATTATTATAAAAATATTATGTAAATAATGTTATGAATTCAGGAAAAATTATTAGGAAATATCATGATGAATTTGGCTTAATAGGCTTTGATATGGATTAGTGCAAAAAGGTAGTAAAAAGAAAGTGTAGGAAGGAGGAAGCAAGGATCAAACCTTGAACCTCCTAGTTGCACTCTCCATGTCTTAACCACTACACCAAGCATTGTTTCTTGTTGAGAGAATAAGAAACATGCTTGTTAAGCGTGTAATAGTGAAGAGACATGTCTTTTCATGGGAAAAGTATAAATAAGAGAAGGAGAAGTTGGAATAACTTCCTCTCTTCTTCTTCCTCACTCACCCCACCGAAATTCATCTTCTCCTTCTCCCTTTTCATTTTCGAAAAACACAACCCTAGGGTTCTAACCCTAGGGAATTAGAAGGAAGGAGAACCATTCAAGGATCTTGCCTCTACTAGGGCCAAGGTTGCTAGAGAAGGCTAACAAGGGAAACTCTCATCCTCTTCTTCTTCAAGGGTACCCTAAGATTTTAGAGAAGAAGAAATTCAAGCGAAAGGATGTAAGTATCCCCTCGCCTGCAGTGTAATTGTTATGCATGATTCTTGTTGTTTTCTTGTACAAAAGAATTAGGGTTTTCCCTTTGTAAGTTTCGGCCACTTCCTTTAGGAGAGGCCTTGGTTACTCTTTAATACATGAGAAGATCCCTTGAGACTTAGGGTATATAGGTATGTTGATTTTCTTTATGATGTTGTGAACAAAAACTAGGGTTCTACCCTTATGTGACTTTCGGCCAAAGCATGAAGCAAAGAGAGTTTTAAGGTTGTATGATTCCTATGATATATCCATGCTTAGTAGTGTAGACAAAATGCTTGTATAATTGTTGGTGTGAAGATTTGATTTCAAAAAACCTAGTTTCCCTTACCCTTGAGTTCGGCCAACCCTAGAGGGATTAGAGATTAGGGTTGCATAATTATCTTATGATGAAATCTATGTTTAATAAGTGGCATGATAGGTATGTGAGATGTTTGTGTAAATGCTTGTATGAATGTTGATTCAAAAACCCTAATTTCCCCTACCCTACACCATTCGGCCAACTCCCTAAGGTTAGGGTTTGTGAAGGTTAAACTACCCTAGGAGATATGCTTATGTTTGGGAATAATGCTATGTATATGCATGTGATGTTTAAGGGAATGTTTGATAGGAAAACTTAACCTTTCCCCTAGCATGTGATATTCGGCCAAGCCTAGAACATTAGGTTTGTGAAACTTGATTACCCCATGATGTATGCTATGCTTAGAATGATATATGATGGATATAGATATGATACTTGTATGTGATGTTTGATGTCAAAAACCTAAGCTATCTCTACTTTGTCTTTCGGCCAAGACCTTAGGTTTAGGGTTAAGAAGAACTCGATTAACTCCTGAAGTATGCTACCACTTTCTATGACAGGAATATGATTTATGTGACCAAATCTTGTCAGATATAAGTATGTGTAAGTGGTTGAAATATGATATATGTATGAGCATGTTTATATAGCCCATGTGGCACCCTTTATGAATTTGCATGTGATATGTATGATAAAATGCTTGAAAGGATACTCCACTAAGTATGGGATCAAGAGCACCCCTTATGTTGTGTGGTGTGTCCCTACGGGATCATGAGCACCCTTGAAGAGTGGTGTGTCCCATAAGAGTGGATTTGGAGTACTCCTTAGCATATATGTAAAAGCATGTAAAGTATTTTACTTTATGAATGGGCTTGTACCGGACCGAAGTATGGGTCCAAGGGATGGGCACCTTAAGAACGCCCCGGTTCTAGACTACCGACTATGCTGTCCACGGTTCTGGCACTACCGTAGCTGTGCAGCAGGGATGGGCACCTTAAGAACGCCCCTGTTCTGGGACTACCGTAGCTGTCCTTACCCTAGTAGGTCGGGGCTCGCTACCTCGTATCTACCTAGGGATGCGCGCTTATGATGTATGTATGTGGTACAAGCCGGGGACCCCCAATGATGATATGATGATGTTTAAGTATTTAAAAGTATAATTTTAAAAATTAAGCATCCTTATGTATATGCATTCCATACTTTATACTGCTTGCTTAGAAACTGTGATGTTTAGTATGCTATGATGAATTCATGCTTATGATTTATTATGTGTACATGTTGTATGCTTTCGTATGGATTTTGCGAGTAGGACAGGATCCTTACTAAGCATTTGTGCTTACTAGTTTATGTGTTGTCTTATGCTGCAGATAAAGGTAATGGACACTTGAACTAGAGGAAGAGGCAGGTGAGCTGAAGATGTGTGGGGTGGTGGCTCGGGAAAGAAAGATTCCCATATCTACATTACTATGCCTATGTTTTCTTTAATAATAAATGCTAGTGATTAGAGTTGGTACTTTTGAATATTAGTGATCACTCTTATATGTTTGAGTTGAATTACTTGTGAACTTAAGATGCATAGAAACCTAGGACTATGCTCCAAAGAAATAAAATGTTCTAAACATTAAAGCATGATATCTGACTGGCATGCACTGACTAATAGGCTTAGCACTTATGTTTTTCTTTTATGAAAAAATTTACTATGAATGAGTAGTACGTAACCCCGCCCCGAGGGTAGATATAAGGGCGGGCGTTACAATCAGTGCCCCCGTATCTATGCACAAGGCACCGGTAGATAACACCACTATACATGTTTCAATGACTAAGCATGAAGAAAATACCTTTGTCTTGACGACGGGGACAGTTCGCCTTCCAATGTCCAGTTTGCTTACACGTGAAGCACTTGTCTCTCGGCTTCTTCACATCAGTCTGAGGTCCCTGCGATCCTGCTGCCTTCTTGGACTCACCTTATTTCTTTTTTTCCTGCCTTTCGGCACAGAAGTAGAAACCCTCTGAGTAACCAAGGCCTGAGAACTCTAACGAAAAAAGCCCCTCTGCCGCCTGGAGTTCTGCTAGCAATTCCCCCAACGTATATGTATGCTTGTTCATATTATAGTTGAACCAGAACTGCTCAAAACTCCTAGGCTAAGATTGGAGTATGATATCGACTTGGGTTTCCTCGTTGATCTCTGCTCCAAGGACCTCAATCTTATTGAGGTGGGTCACCATCTTAAGGACATGAACCCTTACGGGTGTCTCTTCGACCTCAATCTTAAGGATCCCTGCGATTGCTGATTTTTGTGTTTATTTTCGGAGTCCAATAATTAATTATCAAATGTTAATTAAACAAATAATCAAACATGATAATTAATTATAACTCCATATAAAATGATAGAACTAAAGTAGGAGCCAAGATAGAAATATACCTCTCATTACCTTACAATCTTCTATCGTATGGCACTCCCCTCTTGGACGTCATGTGGGCGACGAGCTACCAAGATTCGGAATCACCGAAGGCCTCCAAACTATCACTTCTTCCCTCGCCGAACAAAACCCTAGCTCTAGGGTTTACTACCGCCGACCACTCCTCTCCCTTTCCCTTGCGCCACCGGCCACCAAGAGCTACCCAAGCCCGCCAGCCACAAGGAAGCACCATAGAGGAACTTGAAGAAGAAGATGAAGAAGAGAAGGATAAAGGAAAGATACTTTCTTGCCTCCAAAATCCGCCGGTTCCCTCAACCAAAGCAATTGGCGCCATAAGATGGTTGCCACCGATTCTCCTCCTCCTTGCTTGTATCCGATGACAATCACCACAGAGGTGATGACAAGGGATTGGTGGAGAGAAGAAGCACAAGAGATAACCAGAATCACCTCCTTCCTAGCTTCTATTCGGCAACCTCTTTCCCATCTTTAAGTCGGCACCAACAAGCCCTAGGAGAGAGAAAAACAATAAGAGAGAAGAGAGAAAACCCAAGGGTGTGATGATAAGTGGATTAGCCTTGGATTCATGATTCCATGGGGTATATATAGGGCTACGATAGGGACCATGAGGAGGAGTTGGGTCTTGGCTCGCTAATGGATCCAAATCTGATCCATTAATGAACATCCATTCTACTAAAGGATCTCCATTGAACTTCCTCACCAACCCACATATTTTCATATGAGCTCCACCATTATGAGTACATCCATCTCCCCGTTTTTAAGATATCATATGCTCGTCGATTAATTTAAATTATTGATAATTTTTATTAATCAACTTCTAACTCCTTGACTAGTGTCACTCATCCTTATCATCATGTTAGATCAAATCCACCTGCAGAGTTTAACATGATGAACCTTATAAGCTCATCAAGGGGGCATCATCATCCCGACTCACTAGAACACAGATTCCGTCAATAATCAACAGCACACCATGTAAATAATATTATTTTCTAACTTACCGGGCCTATCGATTTAGCAGAATAAATCTCGCCCATTGATAAATCAAAAAAATAAAATACTAATTATATGTGCCCATTATTATATCGGGATTTAGAGATTGTACTCCATAATAAACCGAGGTTTGATCCAATTATTAAGTCAGTACAAATTGGATCATCTATATTTTGGTCCTGCTCAATACACACAAAGCGCACTAGTGTAATTCTATAGTCAAGATAAACCACACCTAATTAAACTACAACCATCCTGATGGTTTGTCCAACTCCATCTCGGGTGTGAACCTCTACTTATACTATGCAAAGGACTGATAACATGATCTTCTATGTGTCACCACATACCATATTATCTATAATACAAAGTATCGAACTGTTATGCATATACTAATATAAACATGTAGCCGTGTTATTGTGATTCTCTTTCAAAATGTAGATGTTCATAGAAAAATACAAGTCTTTTAGTATACATCCAAACACTAATTACGGTGCAATGTACTTTAAAAACATTACACCAACAATATATGAATATATATATATATATATATATATATTTAAAATTGAACTTTCCTAAGTCTAACACAATCATAGAAATCTTGTTGACCACATGAAAATTCCTATGTGTCTTAGGGATTTCCCAAAAATGAATACTTTAGTTTTATCAAAAATAATTTTCTTGATTTGGTTTCTTTTCCAGTCTAATACAATCCTAGGAAACCTTGTTAACTACAAGGAAAATTTTTCTAAGTATCTTGGAAAATTTTCCAAACTCAAGTAAAATTTATTTTCAAAGATATTCAAAAAAACAAAAGTTTTTCAATATAATTTATTTTTGAAAACATGAGAATATTGTATTTTCAAAAATAAAGTATAATTTTTTAAAAATAATGGTTGAAAATAATATTTTTGAAACTTTGAAAGTTTCTTTCATTTTGAAACTCCTCTAAACCTGACACAGTTTTAGGAAGCTTGTTGACCACAAATTGATCTTCCTCTGAGTCTTAATGTTGGATTCAAATAAAAGGAATTTAAAATATTTAAGAAATATTATGTAATAATAAAGAATAATTAATTTCTTTTGACTTGGACTCCTCCTAAATCTGACACAATCTTAGGAATTCTTATAGATCATAAAGAAAACTTTCTATGTGTCTTTAGAGTTTATTCAGATCAAAAGAGCAATTAAAGTAATTTTTGAAGGGTATTTTTGAAAAGAATATGATGGTTTTCAAGAAAATAATTTTTGAAAAATATTTTGAAATAAGTTTTTGAAAAAATATTTTTCGAAATGTATTTTGAAAGAAATGATAATAATTTTTAAAGCACAAATTATTTTGAAAAGATATGAGTTTTTGAAAAGAATAAGTTTTGAAAAATAAAAATTCGTGCAAATAAAGACTCCCTCTGAACCTGACACCTTCTGGCTATCCTTGTAACTACAAGCACCTCTACCTAAGTGTCTTAAGGGACTTTAGTGTTGACCTAGAAGGTTTGTGTCTAAGTGTAGGTCAATCAATTTTTGAAAAGATATATAATTTTTGAAATATATATTTATATGTAAACACCCAAACAAGCATGAAATTCATTAAAACATTATTATGTTTAAATATTATTTTGAAAATAGATTTTTAAGAACATATCCTAAAGATTTTGAAAACATTTTCAAAGGCTTTTGTCAATTAATTAGTCCTTAACATCTCACCCATTCTAAGTGTCACAATACTAGCAAGCATAGTTGCCTTATAAGTGTTTGTGAGACACATGAATAATTTTCCTCAATTTTATTTTATAGATTGTCTGACCTTGAGTTAGATTTATGTTTAACAATTTGTAATTTAAAAGTAGATTTCAATAATTGACTTCCAGGTTTTGGCGAGGCACAAAGGCCTTCTTTGGTCGTAGCCTTATTAGATCATCATCCTCAGACAAAGCCTTTTAAAGAAATAATACTTCTAATTTACTCTTTGAAGAACTTTGGTCTAACTAGTCTAGGATGTGGTGAGATAGCTTCAGTTAGTTCCACTTAACTAAATCGACCAGGTCGCGTACTCCTTACCCTTCATGACTTCCTAGACCAAGCTTCCCTAACGTATTATCATCTCGCCCCACCCTGGTACTAGGTTAGGCAAGCATCAACCAATCTTTTTCCTATCTATCCTTTCTAAATTATGCAGAAAAATAAACATGGATGGCATGACAAATATATAAGAAAAAGATAAGCAGATGCATGGGCATGACATTTATGCATGAGTTAATCAGGTCAAAATATTTTAATTAAGTTTCTAATGAAGTATCAAATTCTTGATTTGATACATACCGTGTAAACCCGCGAATATGTCAACCCACTTTAACATATTTATTGTCATTTAGTTGGAGGTTTCAGTTGGGTAGAATTAATTGAGTTTCATAATTGAAGGTAATTAATTTGAATTTAGTTCGTAGATTTTATTGAATTAAGGATTGAATTTGTTATTGAATTATTAATTAATTAAGATTTAAATTGTTCAAAAGGATTTAAGTTATAAAGAGCTAGTTAAAATTTAAGTGATTAACGATTAATTAAGTTTTGAGTTATTAAGAATTAATTAGTTAAGAATTAATTAAAATTTAATTTGTTAAGAATTATTTAAAGTTTAATTTGTTAAGAATTATTTAAAGTTTAAATTATTAAGAATTAATTAAAGGTTAAATTATTTAAGAATTAGTTAGGGTTTAATTATTTAAGAATTAATTAAGGTTTAATTATTATATATTAATGAAGGTTTGAATTATCAAGAGTTAATTAAAAAAATAATTAAGGTTGAGATTATTAAAAATTAAAGTTGAAATTATTAATTAAAATTTAAATTTTTGCAATTTTGGGTCTAATTGCATAATTTCTATTAATTCAAAAATTTCTGAATCATCTACTATTTCTTTTTCATTTAATTTTTCAAGTTTGTTTAAAACTTCTACTTTATTTAAATTTTTGTAAACCTTATTAAATATAGCTTTAATTCTAATAAATTCATTTTCATCTTCATCCTCATCTTCAGAATCATATTCAAAAATTGTATCATTATCTTGATAATAGGTAGAATAATTTTTAGGATTATTATTTAAAGTTGTATTACTATATTAAAATTAACTAAGGGTTGACTATTTTCCTCAATATTATCTTGAGAGTTATCAACATTATCTTCAGTATAATCATCAACATTATCTTGAGAAATATTAGTATTATCAGAAGGATTATTAATTACAATTTCATCATTATCTTTAGAATTATCATAAATATCAAAAATATTATTTTTAGAAATGTTAGAATTATCAGTACTAATATTAATTAACATTTCATTACTATGAGTTATCAAATTTATCAGGAAGTTAATCAGATAAAGTATTATTATTAATTTTGAAAATGTTAGCATTAATATTAAGGATTAAAGAATTAATATTCGATATTTTATTATTGTCGATATTTGGTAATTTCTCATGTAATAAATTAAGTTGACTATGCAAAAATTCTAATTTATCTGAAAGGTTAACCGTGTTATCTAAATTATTAGAATGACTGTATAACTGTGCAGGAATTTGAAAATTATTGTGAAAAATAATTTTTCGTAACTTAGTCGGACACTGGTTCTTGTAGTATCCGTGCTTTTGACATTTGAAGCACCAGATGTGGCACTTGTCCCTCTGGACTCCTGGCACCGATTTCATCGTTGCCGCCAGTGGTGAAGAACGAATCTTACGAGTAGGACACTGGTTTTTATAATGTCCTCTCTCCCTGCACATAAAACATATAATATGAAATTTGAAATTTGACATAATTTAAATTATACTTGTATTCACCCTTGCTCCCCCTCAATTCCTGGCGTTGTTGCTCCTTCGTCTGTTAGTCCAATGAAGAGCTTCTAGGCTCTGATACCACTTGTAGGATCGGCGTCGGTCGATAGAGAGATGGTGAATATCAACTCGAACATTTGTTAGAATTTTGTCAGAAAACTTTGTCTTTCTATCAAGG
Source organism: Boesenbergia rotunda (assembly GCA_024364735.1). Taxonomy (NCBI): domain Eukaryota; kingdom Viridiplantae; phylum Streptophyta; class Magnoliopsida; order Zingiberales; family Zingiberaceae; genus Boesenbergia; species Boesenbergia rotunda. Next base: position 622,836 of record JAGFNQ010004292.1, read on the forward strand.
TTAGTAGGCAACGGAAAATAATAACGAAAATAAAGAAAGACAAGATAACACGCGGGATTTACTTGGTTCCCAACCCCCCAGGGTCAGTACATCCAAGGCCTAAGCACTCAATCGTGAGTCCACTAATGGTCTCCTTTTTGGACTTTCCGGAGGCAGAGAAACCCATCTTATAGTTCGAATTACAAACAAGGAATAAGTAAATTCAACTTGTAAATAACAAGCAAACCAACAAAGAACTCAGCAAACTCTGGAAGTCCGAAGTGTCGTGCACTTCCTCCTAGAGCCTCCTTGGTCATAGAGCTTCGACTTGAGTGTGTTTGCTTCGTATAAATTGCTTTAGTGGATGTGGAAAGTGATGTTCTGAGATGAGGGGTCGAACCCCTTTATATAGAGCCTTCTCGAGCGCCTGAGGCTTGTGGAGCGCCTGCCACGTGTGGTCAAACTTCATTCGAACCACCAAAATCGCAGCAAGGGATAAACCTGCCCTTCTCAGGCGCCTGGGACCTTCCCAGGTGACAGGGAAGCCACAAGCGCCTGGGATGGGTTGCCCCCAACTAGGGCGCCCAACACTTCTTGGGCACCTGATTCAAGTCAGGCGCCCAGGAACATTTTTTCCAGGCCCATTTCTCCTACGTTTGCTTCCCTATCTTGCGTTCAACTCCAGGTACTTGCAAGACAACAAACACAAGACAAAAATACAAATAATTTTTGCTTTAACTTATTGGTTCTGACTTTGGATTTCACCCGAAACCCTTGGTCGAACCGACGCCTAATGTTCCGTTTCCAGGGGAACGCGTCCTCACCTACTTTACCCTGGAGAAGTTACTTTTGCCAACCGAAACCTCCGGTTGGACTTTCGCTCAACCTCTGAGAACTCGAATCTCGAGACGTCCGACCTCGACTTGTCTCTACTTCTGTCCGTGATTCCCACTCGACTAAAGCTTTTGCCAACCGGGACCTCCGTCTAGACTTTTGCTCGGCCTCCGAGAACTCAGATCTCGAGACACTCGACCTCAACCCGTCTCTCAACTAAAGCTTTTGCCAACCGGGACCTCCGGCTGGACTTTTGCTCGGCCTCCGAGAACTCGGATCTCGAGATGTCCGACCTCAACCCGTCTCTACTTCTGTTCGCCATCCTCGCTCGGCAAAGACTCCGTTGCCTGATCCCTGACCAGGACTTAGTGCTCAGTCCCCTGGACCTAGACTTCATGCCTAGCTTCATTCACCAATGCTTAGTCCACCTAGCTTCACTCACTAGGACCCAGCTTCACTCATCTGGATTTAGTTCACCTAGCTTCACTCACTAGGACTTTTTCCACCTAGCTTCACTCACTAGGATTTAGTTCACCTTGCTCCACTCACTAGGATTTCTTCCACCTAGCTTCCCTTACTAGGACCCAGCTTCACTCACCAGGGTTTCTTTCAACCTAGCTTCACTCCTTTGTTAGTCATCATGATCCTGGCTAGACTTCTTCCAATCTTCAGGTAAATATACCAAACCTCAAGTCTGGTTTGGTTTAATCCCTTGGTCAAACTGACCAACCCTGGGTCCTGTTCACTCTGCCAAACATCAGATCCTGTTAGGCTTAATCCTTTGTCAAATTGATCAAACCTATGCTTACCCTACCAAACATAAGGTCCTATTTGGTTTAACCCTTGATCACTTTGACTACATCTATTGTCTAACATATATTATCACTAACTTTAGTATATTGTCAAACATCGAAACACTGGAGGATGACTTATTCACCACTGATGCATTTTGCACCAACAGGGTCCTGACCCCCATGTGATTTTCGCATATGCCTTTGTGGATCTCCCAGAGGATGTAGTCAGCATCTACCGGTCCGAGACACTTGAGAAAGGGTCTGGAAAAGGAGTGTTGGTATAGTAGATCCCCAATTAGCGTGAATTGAGATGCTCTTCCTTTTAGCACCCGAGACTGCTCGAGATCTCTAGGGAGGATGTTCCGTGCTAAGTAATCAATGTAGGGTGACCTCCAGTCTACGGGGTCAGTTGGTCTGGTGAGCTATTGAACCTGGGAGATCAACAGAGTGTGGGGCATGCAATGGTGTGTATTCCATTGCGCTAGTGTGCTAGCTAGTTTTACCAGCTCATCCACTTTCTGATTCTCAACTCGAGAAATTTTTTATAGGTTAACTTCATGAAAATAGAGCCACAATTTTTCAAAGGCCTTAGTGTAACTGCGCAGCCTTTCGTTCCAGACCTCAAAGTGCCCTGACGTTTGTTGTGTCACTAATTGAGAGTCGGAGTACACTATTACTCTAGAGGCCCCGTCTTGCTTGGCTGCTTGAAGCCCATCTAGTAATGCTTCATACTCGACCTCATTGTTTAAGACCTGAAAATCTAGTCTAATAGAGAGAGACAGAACATCCTCCTAGGGGATATAAGGAGGACCCCTATCCCACTACCCTATTGGTTAGAAGTTCCATCCACATAAACCTTCCACATCCCATCCATCAGGGGCTTGGAATTTTCAACTAAAAAATCTACCAAGACATGCTCCTTAATGTATGTCTAGTGATGGCATTGGATGTCATACTCACTCAACTCCATTGTCCACTTGACCAATCTCTCAGAGGCCTCGAGACTGGAGAGGATTTAGCCTAGTCTACAGTTGGTGAGGACGATGAAAGGGTGCATTAGAAAATAAGCCCTCCACCATCTGGCAACCTGGGTTAGGCCCAACACGAGTCTCTCCAAGGTAGTGTATCTTTTTTCCACGTCTTTAAAGACATGACTAAAGAAGTTGACCGGGTGCTATATTTTATCCTCTTGCCTGAGCAGAACGGCGACAGCAGCGAAATCCGAGGCGAACAAATACGCCCACAACATCTCTCTTGTGATTGGCTTGGAGTGGAGGGGTAGTTGAGCTATGTATTCTTTCAGTTCTGAAAAAGCCTAGTCTCGTCCCATTCGAACTTTGTAGCCTTCTGTAGTATTTTGAAAAAAGGTTGATTCTGAGTGGTTGAGTGAGATATGAAACGGGATAATGCAGTGATCCAACCCTCCAATCTTTGAGTCTCCCGGAGGTTGCGAGGTGAGGACATATCTTGCAAGGCTTGCATCTTTTCTAGGTTGGCCTCCATTCCGCTCTCCATGACGATGTAACCTAAGAACTTCCCTCTCGTGACCTCAAACAAACACTTGTTAGCGTTCAACATGAGACCGTACTGCTTGAGGGTGCGACAGGTTTCCTCTAAATCAGAGATGAGGGAATCCACCCGCTGGGCCTTGATAAGGATGTCGTCCATATAAACTTCGATATTCCTCCCGATCTGATCTTTGAAGACTCGATCCATGAGTCGTTGGTAGGTGGCCCATGCATTCTTGAGGCAAGTGGCATAATATTATAGCAAAAGGCCCCATTAGAAGTAATAAAGCTAACCTTCTCCTGATCCTCCTGATCTAAGGGAATTTGGCGGTACCCTTGATAGGCTCCAGCATGCAGATAAGTTTACAGCCTGTAGTAGAGTCCTCTAACTGATCAATGCAGGGTAGGGGATAACAGTTTTTGGGACAGACGTTATTAAGGTCTCAGGAGTTAGCGCACGCCCTCCATTTGCCCCTGGCTTGGGGACCAGGACCACATTAGATAGCCAAGCGGGAAACTTGACCTCTCTGATGTACCCTGCAACTAGTTACTTGCCCAACCAGGCAAACACATCATGATTTTTCTTGAGGCATTCTATCAGCTCCTGCTTGTGGGTTGCGACCAGTTCCTCTACTACTCGGGTTGTCCCTCTGAGAGTTGAGGGTGTATCCTTACTTCCTGATGCCCTTCTTCAGTTTGAGACAGTGGAGATTTTTTGTATAGCTGCATGAAAGTGTGGGAGATCGTGTGTGCCTTCTTGGTATCGACCTGGATAATGTCTACGTAGCATTTTTGGGTTGCGAGCTGATTTCCTTTAACCTCACCGACCCGAGCTCCAACGGAGAATTTGAGATTCTAATGAAAGATCGAGGCGACTGCTTGCAAGACACACATAACTGGTCTACCCAGGATGGCATTATAGGCAAACTCAGTGTTCACCACTAGGAAAGGGGAGTGTCTGGTTCGTTGGACAAGCTCCTCCCCTAGGGTTAAGGAGAGGTGGATTTACCTCATTGGCTCCACTTGATGCCCTATAAACTCGTAGAGGGGAGTATTGATAGGAACTTGCTCCTCTTCTTTTTTCTGGATTTGGTTGAAGGCAACCTTGAAGATTATGTTTACTGAGTTGTTCGTGTCCATGAACACTCATTTTATGATGTAATTGGCGATCAAGGCCTCAATTACTAGGGCATCCTCATGAAGAGTTTCAACCCCTTCTAGGTCAGCTAGTCTGAAGGAGATAAGAGGGTAATCAACGGAGTTTCCTTTCGAGCTAATCCTATAACTCTCCAAGCGATGAGCGTGGGATTTTTGAACCCGGGTGGAATCTCCGTCCATGGGACCGCCGGATATGATATTGACCATCCCGAATGGTCCCACCTTTTGCTTGCCCTTGTCTTTGTTTCTCTGTTCAGACTCGGGTGGCGTTCTGGTTCGATGTCACAAGTCAGATCCCCACTTCAGAATGCGGCATCTTTAATCGATGCGAGGCTTGGTTTCATCTCCGTCCGAGTCGTGCCTCCGAGGGTAGGGCTTAGCTGAACTTCTGGCTTCTATCTTCCGGGTGGCCTTCCTCTTGTCTGCCAACCAGTGCAGCTCTCATGCATATTGATGGCAGTTATGATGGAGTGAGTTTTAGTCTGGTGAAAGTCACAGAAAATGTTTGGCTGAGAACCAACCTCGAATTGTGGCACGGAGAATTCACCATCTGGACTGCCCATTCTCTCAGGACCACAGGATCTCGATTACAAGGAAGAGGTGGGGCCCTCCACTTGGACGGGACGCTCGACGAGGCTGGAGATATCACCTCCTTTCTCCTGGTGCTCTGAGCCTCTTCAGCTTGGACATATTTGAGAGCTCTGGCTTGTAACCTGTCAAAGTCATGGGGAGGCTTGTTAACCAGAGATCAGAAGAAGTTCCCGTCCACTAGCCCTTGTGAGAAGGCACTGGCTTGGACCTTAGATGCAATTGAAGGATCGTCCATAGTCACTCGGGTGAACCGTTGTAAATATGCTTTCAACGGTTCCTTAGACTTCTATTTGAGAGTGAACAAATCGTGGGGAGTCTTTTGATACCTCCGGCTGGGGGCGAAGTGTTAGAGGAAGGCCGCCTTGAAGTCCTTAAAAGTTTTAATAGAAGAAACTAGGAAGCGATGGAACTACCTTTGCATAGGTCTGCCTAAGGTGGTTAAGAAAACTTTGTACTTTGATCCCGTCGATGTATTGATGTAGCAGAGATGCATTTCTCGAACTTGTAGAGGCGATCCTCCGGGTCTGAAGTGTTGTTATATTCCTCTATCGTCAATGTCCTAAAATGCCTAAGCAAGACATCTTGTAGGACGCTGGACAAGAACGGGGTTCCCTAGAGGCGGGGAGCTTTATTTACAACAACCACATTCTTTGGGGGGCTTCACCAGAGATCTTTCCCAGTGGATCCGGAGGATTCTCCACTCATGGCCGAGATACCAAGAGGGAGAGAGGTGTTTCCCTTGGGAATATCTGGCGAATGAACCGTTCTTGGGAGTACCACTAGAGACGTCTCAATAGACGGTGGGGCGTTCGTCGTCACGGGCGGTGTTTGCCCTTGAAGGACGGCTTGTACCGTAGAGGTCACCAAACGATTGAACTCTTCTCTCGTCATGCTGACAAGGCCTCGCCTTTCTTCCTCTTCAATGTGTGGACGACTAGTGTTATCCATTCTCGATCCTGGGTCAACTCTTAACTCAGAGTTCCCATAGATGACACCAATTTGATGTTGCCCGAGCTCCTCGACGGACAACTCACTGGTCAGTCGACAAAGAAGGAGATGCAATACTGCAAGAAAGTTGAGGTGTTCCCCATTGGTATTTCTTGCAAGATGAATGAGTTAGGAGGACAGTTGGATGGGTTTCGACGTAGTCACTCCGAAAGTTAGTGGTGGAGATCAAGCGAGAAATATAGTAAAAAGGGTGTAGAGTTGTTTGCATCCACATATACCTTTCCCCCTAAAGGAGTGAAAACCTTTTTATATAGGGTTGGTGGCGGGCACTTGTCCCACAATCCGTAGGTTTCACACATGTTACTCTGTAAGGATGAGATTTATAGTGCATTTAGATATGTTTATGGCGAGTGAGTGTTACGTAATGGTGCACGCTTTTTGGATCTGTTTAGTCCACGTTATTTTATAGTCATTGTGAGTTTATAAGAACCTTTTGATCGATAAAGGTATGTCTATCAATATGAGGAGTCTCAGCTCGAGATCTGAGCTTGGGGGTTGTTCTGAAGAGTTAAATTGTAATTTGGTCATATTCGTCAATGGAGAACTTGCCCCCCGACCCCGAGCTCTCGACCTGACTCTCCAAATCCTGGGAAATTTCTTCGATCCCATCTGTAAGGTAAGAGTTTATCTTTGTGAATTTCGATCAGAATCCTAGTTGGGGTCATTCTGGAGGTTCCAACCTGAATCTCTATTTTGAGGGATTGAGGTAGGGCGAACTCTCTCTCCTAGGTGATATGACATCTTTAACTGATTTAATGCATCTTAACCCGGAATCAATGCACTTTTTAACAATTTGAACTTTAAATGCGCCAATCAATTACTGGTATGACTTGGAGAGGTTTGTAAAAGACCCAAACGCACTGGCTTGAAGGTCCAATATACATTTCAAATAAAGGCAAGGCCTATTGAAGGCCATTATTTGCTGACAGACAAGGCATATAATTAAGTTAATCAAGACACTAAAGTGAACACGTGCATGCAAACCAAACAGGCCGGCGATTGTTTTAATTAAAATCCGGAAGTGAAGCCGACGCCGGTGCTGGGCAACCAGTAGTCGCCGACGATGAACTCAGCCACCGTAAACTTGGACGCCTCAGCGGCGGAGAGCGACGAGTGGACGCCGGCCCACTTCACGCGCCCCGATACTGACGCTCCCGGTCCGGTGTTGGCGTACTCGCCGTAGTAAAGCGTCGACAAAGCGAAGCTCCCGGACCACTCCTCCCACCCGGCGGACTCGATCGAGCCGTCCAAGTAAGTTTGCATCACCACCGTCCTCGCGTACTTCTTCCACGGCCGGCCGAGGTACGTCGGGGTCCCGCCCAGGTCGGCCGCGCCTTGGATTCGGCACTTCTGGATCGATATCCCGGTGTTCTGGTTCGGATCGGTCCGGCCCTGGGCCGTGACCGAATTCCTCTGGCCGCCGCCCGGCTTCCGGGGCTGGATGTAGCAGTTCTGGATGACCACGGCGGAATTGCCGAAGATGAAGTCGACGGTGCCGTAGATGTCGGTGTCGGAGTAGAATTGGCGGTTGGAGTGGGTGTATAGGGTGTCCTGGTAGCCCTGGATCGAGCACTGATACACCACCGATCTGTCGCCGCCCACTCGGAGCGCCACCGCCTGGTGCTTGCTCGGCCCCGAATTGTTGATGATTGTTATGCCTTTCGCTATGAATCCCGACCCCATTCCCGCTGAAGAAATCATCAAATCAAATCAATTCAATTCTGCCTAATCAAGATTGTGACATATATAATAACTAACTATATGATTTCCAAAAGTGTGATCTTTCTCTGTCGTGACTCCGGCAATGAAAGGAACAGAGACATCCTCTGAGTCGCCGTGCTTACCGACGGTGGCGGAGCCGTACGTGGTGTAACCGTCGTTGGCGTTTCTGCTGCCTACAATGACGGATTTGCCCTTGCCGTCACCCATCAACATTACATTCCTCTGTTTTGTGGGGATGTTGATGTACTCGTTGTACGTCCCTGTCTTCACGTATATCACTTTTGTTCCACCTCCGCCTCCGCCGCCGCCGCCGCCGCCGCCTTTACTCTTTTTGCCTTTAGAAGCCATTGAGGCCACGAATTTGAGAGCCTCGTTGATGGTGGCGTGCGTCCCGCTGCCATCTTTAGCAACCACTGCGTCGGCCTCGACCTCTGTCGGATTAGAAGCCTCCAAGAGCTTCCTTACTCCAGCCGTCACCCAAGCCGGAAAATCGTCGGAGGATTTCCTGGAAGCATTTGGATGTCCCGGAGATACAAAGCCATCGGAGAGGAGCTTCCGGCCGCCGGAGATCGAAGTGGGTTTCGACTCCTTGACCTTCTCCTGGAGCGCGAGGGAGTTGCTGATGTAGCGGGAGAGCGCGTCGACCTGGGCGGTCAGTGCGTCGCCGCCCTTGGCCTTGACGGTAGAGAGGCCGTCGGCACAGGTCACCTGGTTGGTGAGGGCGGCGCTTAGCCAGGTCTTGGCGTCGTGGAAGCTAGCGCCGGGATCCAGCACGTCGTCCAGCTGCTCCAGCGTGGCGTCCAGCAGCTCGATGCAGTCGGCCACGCTCGGCTGACCTTTCGACGTCGACTTCGAAGCCGACGTCGACGTCAGGTTGTAGGCCACGCCGAGCGCCGCTCTGGCCCGGCCCTTCGCGTACTCCACCGACACTTGGAACGCCTTCTTTGGGGTCGCCTTCGCAGAGACCGCCGCCGCAGCCGCCAGCGACTCCTCGCACGCCTCCGGGTACAGCGTGGACTTGCAGACGTCGAAAATTAAACTCTCTCCGCCGTCGTCGGCAGCAGCACTAGAAACGACAGCGGCCGACAAGGCCACGGCCATGAAAATCACTCCACCCCATGCCACGAAGCCATTTCTTTGAGCTCTCGACATCGATCTGCCATGCATGACTATCATATGCAACTATTCAGAAACAGAGACAGAGGAGGACGAAGATCGAAATGGTGGTGCTGGTGATGAAATTATATTTATGGTGATAAATTTAGTTCAATCAATGATTTGCCAATTATCTAGTCGAAGTGGTCCAAATTAAATTAATTATATTTATAATATGATAAACATAAAGTAACAAAAGAATTGCACATTTTATATTCAGCTAAAAAAAATGGTTAAGTCCAAAGTGGCCTCTACCGCCAGTGGAAGGAATGATGCTATACCAGTGGAAAAAAATATTAGATTAGATAATAGATAAATTTAAAATAATTAATTTGATTGTATAAAATTTTTTTATTGGTAATCAAGTTAAATTAAAAAGTATTTATGATGAATAATTTAGAAATTTAGTATCTCAGGATTTACATATTATTTAAAGGAAAAATCTTATAAAATATATCATAATTAATTGGTCTTCGAATCATAAATATCTGAGATAATGATTAATCGTCCTATCAGTATGTCATAATCGTGGGGTGAAATGATGCTCTCCAAAGAAGATATAATTATTGCCTAGAAAATTTAAATGTTACTCATTAATTATAAAGATAGTTATAAATTACAAATTATCAGGACACATTTTTAAACCTATTAAATTTTTAAACGATGTATCTTACGTATTTATATCCTATTTTACTCTTCTAGTTATTAGCGGTCAAACGGGGGCACCTATAGCTAGGCAGAGTTGAGCGTGACGGTCTATAAGGGCATCCGTAACCGTTTAATTTCTTTAACGTTATAACACTTACCACCTCATCAAAAAGCATGAGTCCCACATGCCACATACACATTAACATTAACATCTTCATTCTCTCACAACCGTTTAACATTCAACCTCCATTATTTGTGGGACTCACATGTCATATGCACATTATCTCACATATACATTCTTTCACATACATATTTTTTCACATATTTATTCTCTTATCTACATATTTTTTATTTTCAATTTTATTTGTTAATTTAAATTATTATTATTATTTTAAATAAATAATAATAATATTTTTAATATTATTATCATTATTTAAAATTTAAATTATTATTAAAATTTAGAAAGGATAGAGAACAACATTAAAAAAAATACACTTGTATATAATTAAAAAGATAATATATAAATTAACATAAAGTGAAATAATAAAATACAAATTTAGGGGTTTTTATATTGTGACCAAATATATTCAACTAAGTCGGCACGAAGTTGGTGATGCACATGGCTGTCACGTAGTTGGGAATTTATCCGGAGATAATCATGAAATCCTCAGTTTGAGCCTTGGACAGGTTGTGCTGGTTCGTCACCTTCATCGTTGTACCAATTTGTTACGTGATCCCCCCCATCTTCTATAATCATGTTGTGCAAAATAATACACGCTAACATAATATGTTTTAACTTTTTTCTATACCAATAACGAGCTGGACCTCTGACAATTGCCCATCGAGCTTGAAGCACCCCAAATGTTCGTTCAACATCTTTCCTTGCAGCCTCTTGTCTTTCTTTAAATAATCTCCTCTTTGGATCTTCCGGACAAGGAAAAGCTTTCACGAAAGTAGCCCATTCCGGATATATTCCATCGGTTAAATAATACCCCTTCTTGTATTGAGTGTCATTGACCGTGAAATTAATCTCCGGGGCATTTCCTTGCAAGACGTTATTGAATATGGGAGATTCATATAACACATTAAGATCATTACGTGAACCTGTGGCACCAAAGAATACATGCCATATCCACAAATCTTGAGACGCGACCGCTTCAAGCACGATTGTCGGTGATCCATGCCCTCTTGTAAATTGGCCTTTCCAAGCAACTGGACAATTTTTTCATTCCCAATGCATGCAATCAAGACTGCCTAACATTCCGGGGAAGTCGTGCCTCTCATCATGCAATTGAAGAAGACGTTGAACATCATCAGCATTTGGTCTTCTCAAGTATATATTGATATCCAAATAGTTCAACCACATAAACGCAAAATTTGAAAAGACATTGAATGGCGGTCGATTCACCCATGCGTAGATACTCGTCAAGATGGTCGGCTGGGACTCCATAAGGTAATTGGCGAATTGCAGCTGTGCATTTTTGTAGTGGTGTCAAGCCTTGTCTACTCGCAGCATCATCCCTTTGCTGAAAAAATGATGAACGACTCTCAAGTGCATTCACTATGCGACAAAATAAATCTCTTCGCATGCGAAATCGTCTTCGAAATATTTGATCTGGATACACTGGATTTGTGGAGAAATAATCATTGAAGAGTCTCACATGCCCGACTTCACGATTTCTTTGAATAAACCTTCTTCTTCGCCGCATCTCATTATTACTTTGATGTGCTTCAACTATTTCTCGGCTTTGTTGAAGTATCAATGACATTAGCTCATTCCCTGGATCATAACCTTCATCAACATCTTCAATATTGACTTCATTTTCACTTGTCGAGTTGGACGTGGTGCTACTTGAAGATTGAGACATAATTGGAGGAAGAATGAAGAATGAAGAATGAAGAGGAAACGAATTCGTCAGCTACTTGGAGAATGAAAAATTGTAAAGCACAAGGTGTCTATTTATTTGTTCTGGTTAACGGCTATATTCTAACAGTCATATTACAATGGTCATATTCCAACTGCCATATTACAACGGTCATATTACAACGACTACATTCCAACTGTCATATTACAACAGTTATATTCCAACTGTCATATTACAACAGCTATATTCCAACTGCCATATTATAACAACTATATTCCAATGACTAGTTTGCAACGGTTATATTAATTGTCCAGAAATTATAAATGAAGTTAAGAAAGTAAAATAATAGGAAATTACATTAATTTAAAAGGACAATGTTCGAAAATTACATTAATTGAAAAATATAATAATTAAATAATAACAAATGAAAATTACAGATTCCATCTCTTCTTAATCTCTTGACATAAATGTTGATGGATGATAAATTGGTCTTGTGTCATTTCTGAGGTGTCTTTCGAAAGGATTGCATATTCCTTCAATTGAGCTTTAGCTAAGGCAGCCTTTGCTTTCATTTCAACAGCTTTTGCTTTCATCTCTTCAACTTCGAGTTATTTTTGTTTCATTCCAACTTCAGACTTTTTGATGCTTGTATACTCTGAAAATTTTGCAAACATATTATCCAAATTTGTTGTCATACCTTCAATGTCTGATTTCATTTTGCCTTTTCCTTTTCTTTTTGCTGCCTTCTGACCCATTGGACGAGCTTCTTCTTCATTTAGTTCTACATGTAGACTAGCATCTTGGCTAGATGACGTGTTGCTTGCTCTCGACTCTGAGGTTCTTGCCTTCTTTGTGCTAACAATGTGATCAACAGACTGTGGAGTAAACATTGGATGGTCTTTTACTATCCTCCATACATGCTCAAGATTAAATGCAACGCCATTATTTTCTTCACGATATTTTTCGTACGCAAACCGCAATATATCTTCATCACTGTGACCGCTATGATATGTACAATAAATGCTATTGTAATTTGCGTTGAAGTGATATACCTTTTTTTGTATGATATTGTGCCAATGCGATCGTATGATACTTGAATTTCTGTTGGGTGTACCTTGAGGTCGATTCTCGTTGTAGTAGCTAGCAACACGACCCCAGAAAGCATCCATCTTCTGATCATTGCCGATTATTGGATTGTCACTGATAGTGACAAATGATCCGCCTTCTCTAAATTAACAATTTCGATTGGAGATTCATGGTCGGACACTTGAGTCTCTGGAACAAAAGTCGGAGTAAATGGATCACTTTCCGTCGGAGATGTAAAAGGCATGCCGGTTGTAGGTGGATTGGATGGATAATTTTGTGGATATGGATTATATGGATAATTAGGTGGATATGAATCATATGGATTATTTGGTGGGTATGGATTATGTGGGTAATTTGGTGGATATGAAAAATATGGATAATTTGGTGGAGTTTGGGAATTTTAGGAAGAAGTATTTTCTAAAAAATTTCTAAAAAACCATGATTATTTTCATCCATTTCGGAAGAAAATACTAGAGATGAGATTTTTAGGAGGAAGAAGGAAGGTCTTTGAAGATTGGAATGAGAGTGATTGGAAGGGATGTGTTTGAAGATTGAAATGAGAGTTGATGAGTATTTATAGATGAAAATTTATTTTTTTTAATTAAAATAGCCGTTTGTTTATGACCGTTTGTTTGTGACCGTTTGGGTGAACGTTCGGGTGACTGTTGTGTCTCTAAAACCAATCTGATCAGCATCCTGATCGGTCTGGTGACCGATCAGGATGCCAGGTCATGCGCGATGAACACGTTCAAACATCTGAACGTGTTCATCGCGGGCCCACATTAACGCGGCGTCTACAAAGGTTTTAACGCGCGACGCTCGTTAATCGAGCGTTATAACGCTCGATTAACGAGCCAATGCGGATGCCCTAACAGGTTAGTGGGGTGGAATGAAACGGGACGAGCGATATCTCATTTTTTTTGAGAAATTTTTAATCCAATCTAATTTAAGATACACTGTGGGTTAGGCGGGCCAACTCGCAATTTAAGATACACTGTGGGTTAGGCGGGCCAACCCACAGTGTATCTAATTTAAAAAAAATATTTATTTTTTTAATCCAATCTATCAAAAATTTAAAAAAATAAAAAAAATCATATTTTTAATATTTTATTTTGAAAAATTTTCATCAATCATATATCCAGAGATGTATATTTTAAATATAAATAAATACAAATGAATATTATAAAAAATATTATTTTTATTTTAAAATAAAAAAAGAAAGATAATAAATTGACATAAAACTTAGTTTATATGTATTTCTTAATCCATGGACCTACGCAAGTCCGTCGTGGGCTAACTCGAGCCGATTGCGGGCCAACTCGAGCGGTGTCGCAGGCCTAGGTAGATCGATATGAACATTTTAATATAATTCTCTTAAATTATTTGACGAAGTAGGTCAATCCCATGCGTTCAAATTAATGGCTCTAACAATAACTATGATTATGATGCTGCATTAAAAAAAAAACTATTGTGGCGTTAACTTTAAAAGAATATGCTAAATTTCAAAGAATAAGACCATGATAATATTGTATCACAAAATACCATCATTTTCATGCTAAATTTTGGAATGTAATATTATAATGATATATTTTGAAAATTTAATATTATAATAATTGATGGGAAACATAAAATAAAAAATAAATTTTCTTTTTGATAAATCTAAAAATTATTTTTTTAATTAAGAATTCCAAATGTTTTTATTTTTATCAATTACTGTCATAAATACAGCTCCAGCTAAACACTCGTTGGCTCACGATGCCAACGCGTGAAGCACTGAAGACATTTAACTGCAACATTTATAGGCTTGGAGCATGCATGCTGCGGTGAGGATGCAAACTTTAACTATGTTTTTTTTTTGTTGCACTTGCTAAGGAATAAAAAAATAAAATAAAAAGAAAAGAAAGAAATGGTAGTTTTGGGAGAACATAGTGACCATGTTAGAGTGATTATTTACTATAAGCATAGCTCTTTTGTGGCAAGGAAAAAAGTGAACATCTTAATAGCTTAGCGGCCCTTCATATGGTCTCGTATTTTAAAAGGAGATAAATTATGAAGACATTTTACCTACTACAATGGTCTTTTGTATGAAAAAATTAGACACCTAACAAGTTATTTGTACATCCGTTGAAAATTGAACTCATGCCCTATTGCAATATATACCCATATAGATATACTAACAGCACCAATCTATGAGAGCCTATAAGCATAGCTCTTTTGGTGGGTTGTCAAAGGCTTATCTAAATAAGACTCCCATAACTACATTTTGAACACATTCAAAAGCCAACATTCAATCCACTGAATTCTAGCTCATTTAACTAGAACCCAAATCAATGACGAAACCAGAAGTAATAAAAAAATAGGGAATGGAAGAGAGGCGAATGGAAGATAATGAAATGATCATCTTCTCTCAATATAAATATATATCTTTTGTTTCTTGACATCGTCCTTGACCCAAATAGAAATATTTTATTTTTTGGGTAAAGTATTTTAACTGACCCTTTAATTGACTAGGATCACTTCCATTGATGCAATAGATTATATGAAGGCAACAATCGTCGGATGACTTGTATGATCAATTCAAAAAAGACGAAATACTCACCCTCAGCGTCCCCATCAGTCCGCCCCAGGACTAATACGGAGGAGGTAAATCACAGTTATCACTGGGGTGGTGAGGTACATAGGGTCGAGGGAATTTAATGCCAGCAGATCAGGGTTTTATCCCCATGTGCAACTGACGACCCTCGACCCTGAGACCTCCGATTCAAACAGTTAACGTCTTACCATCCGATCCAGTCCGTGAGGGCACCATTGTTTGGAGCAACCATTACTAAGAAAAATTGAGTTGTCAGTTGGGGCACCATTAGTGGGGCACCATTAGTGGACTGGAGAAAGATTGAGTTGAACTGAAGCATCCATTACTAAGAAAAATAGTCAACTAGAATTAGGGGGAATAGATTGGAGCAACCATTGTTTGGTAGAAGTTTACATGATTACAAAAAAAAGTTGATTGGAAAAGGAACGATCAATTCAATCTGCGTAGAATAGTAGTTTGCAACCTCTTTAAAGATGACTCAAAGGTTATAAAGCCTGTCAAAGTTGATAGAAATATTTGGAAAAAGATCAAATAAATGTGCTCTACACTCTTATTGTTTCTTAATTTGTTGTTAGCCTAATTATTGTTTTATTTACAAGCTTATGTTTTTTTATTCCCACTATAAGAAAAGCTTTGTAAAAGGTTTCTCTACCTCGACATGGAATAAGATTTGAGTGTTTCAAACCATATAAAAGTGATTGTGTAACGACCCGGCCCCTTGGCCCCATGGGCGGCCCAACTGGCGGCTCAATTGGTATCAGGATTCATAAACTCTAGTACTTATCCTGGAGGTCTAGAGTTCGAATCCTGAGAAAGACAAAAAATCCACTGACCAGGAGTGGAAAGTACTTGTGAGTAACGGCACGGCCAATGGTCGTCAGTTGACGACATAAGGGGTCGCCAAATGGGCCGCCAGTTGGGCCGCCCATGGGACCGCCAGTTGGGCCGCCCATGGGGCCAAGGGGCCGGGTCGTTACAGATTGCAGGGTCGTCTCAAGGTTCTATAAGATCCTAGGCTAAATTATTTTGTAGACTTTGAATAATTTTTTAAAAATTAAAATTTTTCCTCACCCTTTTTCATTCGGACTTGAACCGACAATGACGGGTTTAATTTTTTTTAAAAAATAACATATTAATTTAAAAATAAAATTTTATATAAAATTTAGTTTCCTAGCTTTTTGAGATGCAAAATTATTAATTAAATTTTTATATTCAAGTTTTGATAATAATTTTTTTCAATTGATAAAATTGCTAGATTATTTAATCTTACTTGAGAAATTATTGAACGTAAATAAGACCTGGATAAAATATAAGTCTCTACTTGGTCGATAATTTTTCAAGTAGAAATAAAACCTGGATAAAAAGATAATACACCATGAGTTATTATTGAAGCAGTATTCATTATGCTAAATAGAAAAGCTAAAAAATAAGGTTGGCCGGATGAGAGCAAAAACCAGTAAAGATATTAAAACTTTATGAATCATGTTTTATGTTTTTTTAAGTGCATAAATCAGATTTATAATGGTAATAATTTATTTGCATAGAAAAAAATAAGAAAAAAAATATATGCATTTCATCTAGAATTTATTATTTATACAGAATAATAAAAACTATGCTAAAGAAGATTGGAAGAAGAAAAAAATGAAAAATATTACCGAATATCAAACGAGAGAAAACTAAGCCCCGAGGAGAAGGAAGCCTTCTTAGAAAATCACTGACGAGGAAAAAAAATTACACAGTACTTAGTAGTTGATATTGAATATTGATGCTGGTTGGCTCAATGGCTCTTGAGAAGATTGAGTCAATGAGTATAAAATGGGATGCATATTATAGTTTTAAATAAAATTTTATGGTAATATAATAATTATAATTAATATGAAATTAATTATTATTTGATTGTTGTTTTCAATGATTAAATGTCGTATCACTTTTTCATGTAGGCGTGAGTTTTGGAAATGATTTCTTATGCATGACTTTACTTTCCCATGCACATTCCTATTATCCCATAGCATACAGCTCATCCTATTCCCAGGTTGGCGTGATGCAGATTGCAGCAGAAATCGCACAACGACAGGCTGGCGTGATACAGCGGAAATCGCGTAGCAATTGGGAGGTAAAACGTAAAGCGTGCACGCGTGATGCATTGTTCAGTATATATATATATATATATATATATATATATATATATATAATCATTACTGATAATGGGTCCTAATTTTATTGAGGCCCTAGGCATAGGCCTTAATGGCCTATGCCTTAAGCCGATCCTAAGTGATTGTGGTATTTGTGCTTATTCTTATGTTGCAAATTATGTTTATGTTTTGCAACTAACAACTAGCTATGGTTCCTAATTTTAGGTTACAGCTATTCACTCCCTAACTGATACATCGATCCAATAGTTGATATTGAAGTGGGTCAGAGTAGGACTGCCCGCAGACTAAGTCCGTCCTAGGCTAGAGAAGAAGGAACTCAATACCATCCTATAATTGATATCTTCACTCAACCAATAGAGCGTCATCTTTAATGGAAATGGCTATGGGGTTTGAATTCAACATCTTTGCACTAGCTAGCCTCCTATGACAATACAAACTTCTCTTATTGGAATTGAAGGATGAAGTCATGTGTCCAAATATAGATATCTTTATAGAGTTTGATTGTTATGATAAAATAATTTAAAGCAATATATGAAGGATATGTTGGACGTAGGCATTGAATGCACACGTTAATATGAAGAATGAGTATTAGTTGTCCATTCCTCTTCCTTTTTCATCCATTATGTGCAATTAGAGCTCATAATATAGAGGAAGGTGAAAAACTTAGAAGGTGAAAAACTTATCTTCATCTCCTATATAAGTTCGTCCAAGATAATTAGAAAAAAAATAGAGGAGGAAAGTAAGCGGATGATCTGTTCATCGCAAGGGTAATGGGTGTGCGTCCAAGCAATGGGTTCAACGGAAAAGATAAGCTGTGTACGAGGTCTATATAAGATCAATGATTAGAATGCAACAACAAGAAGACAGAAGAGAAACCATCAAAAATATAAAACTTGATTATGAATAGAGAATTAATTCTCTTATAATTAATTATATGTTTATATAGATTTTAAACCCTAAGACAAAGAAAGGAAAGAAATCCCAATTTATGAATCTTAATTCTTATCTTGTAAAGAAAAGAAAATTTCTTACTAGAAAGAAAAAATAACCTGATAGAAATTGAAATTAATAAACCAAGACCAGACATAAACAAACCTCAGCCTATATATATATTGCAAAAATATCAAAAATATCCTAAATACCATAAAAACAAAAATTATTTAAAAAAAGTAATAAAATCTTCGGAGTTACAGATGAGGGCTTGAATGGTAGAATTGGGCCCAAAAGTTGGTGGTTACCATTACCCTAGTAACAAATGGAGTTTTCTAAATTCTACACGTATGATCACCAATAAAGTTTGATTCCGAGTTCCAAATCAAAAGTTATGTCCTTTTGCAATTCATGGAGTTATGTTGGATTGGTCCTGCATTATAACCTCACCTCTTATGATTTTCATTAGCAAAGTATCCAATCATCCTTGCTTGCCCCCATCAGGATTTTCTATATTGTCTACAATATCTATGTCAATGCAAGTAATTTACACCTTCACACTTGATACACCACATTAGTAATAGTACTTAAATTTTTGTCCAAATATTAAAACCTCATTTTTAAGGGCATGATTTCACCAATAGAGGATTAATCATCATATGAATAAGATAAACAAGGCAAGTTACCTTTAACTAGAAAGCTTGTTTTTGAAACCACTAGGCATCTAATGAGATATTTAGGTTATTATTTTCCATTTTCTATATTCAAAACCACATATACTCAATTTATGGAGTTTGGAGCCAAAACAAAACTCAATAATTCCCATATGTTTTGTTTTGGATTTACAAAGGGTATCGAAGTTTTCGTCTGACTAATCTACTTGACTGACCGGCTCTGCCCCATGACCTTCAACGAGAGTCTCCACTGGTCAACGAGGGTAAATCATGGGACGGAGACGCGTGACGACTTCACCACTGATGATATCGACACCCGATGGCCCGACCACACAGCAGCATGTAATGATTTCTTCCATCAGCATACTGCACGCTCTGCCAGGGAGGAATCGAATCCGAGAAGTAAGGGATCACCCAAGTGAGCCATTGCCAACGCGCCATGCCCGCGGCGGCAAATTCCCATATGTTAGAGATCATAGGTAGAGGAAAGTAAATATAGGAGCAATACTAACCAATGCAACCATCGTCATCATCCTTTAATCCTAACGGTTAGAGGCTCTCTCTAAACTAATTCACTCCCTCAAAATATGGGTGAAATGATAGACTAGCAACCTATGGTTTGCTTATATATAATAGTATCCCTTAAGGCTTAATAGTAACTGTTCCAAAAAAATTCTATTAGATAATATTAATTTTAGATGATTTATTTTCGTTGGCCTTCGACTAAATACACATAGATAAATCATGAAAGATATTTTATCTTAATTGAGTGAGCCTTTATATGAAGGAAATTAAACATCCAACTAAATATTTTATATCTATTAAAACTTAATCTGAAAATCTATTAAAACAATCACTCATACTAATGCTATCTATGTCAATTCGTTAATACCAAACCATTTTACATGACTAATTGCAATAATCAGTCTATCTGTTGTAATTTATCATCTTAGAGAATCCTACAGTTGAATAGTGAGAGTTTTTCAACCGTGTAAATCTCTTTCAAGTGCAGACATTTGGAAGTGGCACGTAGGCAGTCATCTCATAGATTGAATGCTACAATAATTGTTTTTAATAATTTTGGTCTTTATTGATCTTTAAGTTGTTGAAGCTAGCTCTCACATCATGGAGGTTGTTGAGGGAGTTGTTACATTAAAAAAGTACCAAAAGTTTTTGAGATGTTTCTACAAAGTCAGTAGCATTAAAATATTGAAATATCTTCTTTTCATTCATAAACTAATGAACAATTTAGATGATAATATATTATATTTAATGATCAAATTAATATTGAAAGATATCCTAACATTATCGAAAGAAATCTCACGAAAGTTTTAATTGTATACACTAATAATTTTGAGTTTTATATTACTTCTATTTAACAAAAAAATACATGTCTGATAGCTGGGGCATCTTAATCGAATTGAGAAGCATGAAAATTTCTCAATCCAAATCTATAAAATGTAAATTTTGATCAAAGCATGTACCACTGTATATCAAGCTTTCTAATTTCTTAAGGGATTTAACTAAAAGATTCGCAATATAACTAGCTAGGAAGACGTTTTAAATATCACGCATGAACAATTGGGCATGCATGCAAGTTTTATATATCTCATTTTATATCTTTGCATCTTCATCCGTTAATTGGTCGAAGTTAAGACTTGATCCTTAGACACCTAGAAAATAAGACGTCTCGTGTCACTACAACATTGCTCGGGAAGAGATAATTGTATTTTATTTTAAATTATTATACTCACATATAGTGTACCCATATTATTATAAATAATAAAATTAAATTAGGTAAAATGTCACATTCTATTGTGTAACAAATTTTCTTTTCATTTTCATAAATTAATCACATATGGTAATCAAACATTTTTATATTTGTTTTGAAAAAAATTTGCTTAATTTACTTATTTTTTAATTGCTAATGGCCTCGATCTGTGACATAAATTACTTTTCTCAAATCTGGTTACTTTAAAAAGTTATTTTAAAATTTTTTAATTATTTTTCTGATACACATAAAATAAATTTACAGATAAAATGTGAAAATTTAATGAACATATATTGTCAAATCATTATACGTACGAGCATTAATGAGTTAAGTGTGCTCCCAAGATATAACATATATGGTGGGTGTACAATATTTCTGGCCTAATAGCTAGGAGTCGATCCTCAGGAGATGATGACCTACATTTTTGGTCCTTCCATACGACTGTTGTCTGTGTACTTCCATGAATCACCTTTCATATCCATGAGGCCGACTTAGGGGGGTTAAGATAGGGAATCTACCTTTTATTAATGGATCAAGTACTTGAGAATATGCATTTAGTATTAATTAAGCAAACCTTAGTGAGGGTGAAGGTTATTGGATTGTAGTTGTATTCTTAAGTACTTGAGAATGATTAATGCATAGCTATAAAGAAAGAGATCTCATTAGATGAGTAAGCAAGTTTAAAAGACTAATAGATGTTGACAAAAATCAAAACTCAAACAGAGAGTTGACAATTGAAGAAGTCAAAGTTGATCAAACACAGCATTGATAAGTCCAACCGGTGTTGATAATGAAAAGTCATAATATATTATGAAATATTTGATGTTAGACACAAGTTTTAAAGTCCAGATATAGGTCATGAAAGAGTAAATGCTTGACGAGGAAGGAAGTTCAAGTATGTCAAAGATGATTGAATGCTTGACAATTTGAAAGTGTGTTGAAGTTTTAGTGATCTAAACTCTAGATAGTGGAAGTTCTAGTGAAAAGTTTGGGCAAAATGGAAGTTTTGACGATGAGGTTGTACAAATGTAAAGATTAGTAGTGAAACTAGGCTGATGAAAGCCCTAGTATTAAGATTGGGCAATTAGAAGTTCTAGTAAATAGAGAACAACCAGATATTAAGAAATGAAAAGTCTAGAGGACATGGGTTTCTTTTGTCACAATATAGACCCAGCCTTAGTATGGTTGAAGTTAATTTTCAATGAGCTGGACTTGGAAAATTTTCAATAAGAGTGATAATGATGTTCTAACAAAATCAAAGATGACGGATTTCCATCCAAATGTGGTGGTTCCCAATCTATAAACTAAGCTTCCAAGACACATCTTACTGGCTTACGATTGAATATCCAACAATCTGATGGGCCCAAACTTTGTCAATAATTGCGTTTGGTACACTAGTAATAGTTTGTGATGGTTGGAGCCTTTCGCATTGAAGGCCCTCATTACAACTAATGAAATAAATACACATTTCTGATCCCACACATTTTCAAGATAGCTCTAGATTCAAGTTTTAGAAACGTTGTATTGATTTAGGACAAGACCGATGTAGTGTTCCCTAGTAATTCCACCTATGTACTTGTTTTGACATTTATATTTCCATAAATGCAAGATTACATTCTTTTACCAATAATAGATCATATAATATGGTGATGTAATCGACCACTGGTCAATGTTAATCAGTTGGTCAAGCTCGAGTTGACTCGATTTCGATTTAAATATTTGATCAATATTTGTTGACTATAGCAAAAAGTTAAGTAGATTAATGTTAAGATATTTGACGGTAGAGTTGCCAAGAGAAAAGTTCAAGTGAGTTATAGTTGATAAGAAACTTAGCAGTCAGAAATCCAACAAGTAGTTGATAAGAGGAAAATCCAAGTGGGTAATAGTTGACCGGACACTTGACGATTGAAAGTTCAACATGAAATTGATGTGAGGTATGAAAACCTAACAGATTAACAGATTAAAGTTGATCGGATATTAGATAATGAGGAAGTCCCAGCAGATCAAGTTGATCAGATGTTAGACAATGATGAAGTCTTGATAGGTCAAGGTTTACTGGATGTTATATAATGGAAAGTCTCGATAGGTCAAGTCTGATCAAATATCGAACAAAGAAAATCCTAATAGGTTGAGATCAAGGAGAAATTAGGGAAGGTGAAAAATTCAATTTTGGTATATCTTAAACAGGAGTATCAGTCAATTGATAGGGTTTAGTCAACTGATGAACCCTAAACTCTAAAATTATGGTTTGAGCGGGTCTTCAACACTATGAATAATGCATCACTCGACTATGAGTAGTGTCAATCGACTGTGAATAATAACTTGCTACAGTAATTGTGCTATAGTAACAATGAACAATAATCATGACTATAGTTTTACTATACTAACAGACTAACAGTCGACTTATCAAACTCATCAATCGATTAATGATAATATAAAAGTGAATAGGAGATTTCTGAGTCAATAGTGGAATTTGACTATTTGGGCATCAATTGATTGATGAATAATAATAGTCAACTATTAATGGTCAAATAGATCTGTTAAGAGTCGTTCTGGAAGTGTAATGATCAAATTTAATGGATTAATCAACTAATGGTGATGAACAACCAACTTTTAGGTGAAAAATATCCTGAAAGCAACCCTATAAAAGAGGGGTTTAAGGAGAATTTGAGTAGCCAATTCTTAAGGGTTTGGAGATGAAGTATTATTACATTTCTTACCATCAAGAGATAATCCAAAGCGAAAACAAAACATCCAAATAAAGTTTTCTTAAATTTTTGAGTGTTTAACTTTCATTTGTATTTATTTTTTTTGTATTGTTTATGTTGCTTATTAGCAACAAGGTGTTATAAGAGAATTTTTTGCCTTCGAAAGATATCCAAGAAGAAGAAGGATTAGTGATGATAGTTGTTAGGACTAGGCTTTGGACTTAGTCGCTTTGGGAGATAGTGAACTAAGTAAAATCAGTTGTCTTTGTGCTTATATTATTTTATTCTTTGTTTTTAATGTATACTAATATTTTATTGATGAGCACAAGATTAAGTCAACACTATTGAAATTATTCACCATCTCTATCTCACACGAGTCCTAACATAATACACACTAATTGCATCACAAACTCAATATTATAATGACTAGTGGTGTCTTTTTAATAATGATAGGAATGAGCAATCAGGGGGACACGTGGCACAAGAAAGCCACTTGGCATGGCCCACCAAACTAGTGTCCCGAGATCAGACCGGGAATCGGGCTCCCGAGACTATCTCGAGAGAACGGAAGAAGACCCCCGAGGTCAGACTGAAAATCGGGCTCCCGAGACTATCTCGGGAGAACGGAAGAAGGCCCTCGAGGTCAACTCGGGAGATAAGACTCCAAGATTGACTCGGGAGAGTGGAGCTCAAAGATCAGTGTAGGGATAAAAAAGTCAGGTTTCAAGTACCCTCTCCTCCTTCCATAATAGGAAAGTCATTAGGTAATTATTGTTTGCAACGCATGATAATTAGGGCCTTAATAGTCACAGTGGTTGTTGTTAGGATCTTGGGATGGCTAGAGAGGGGGGGTGTGAATAGCCACCTACCAAAACTCGCTTCATCTTCCTAAAATTAGATTAGCAGCGGAAAACAAACAAACGGAAAGAAACGAAAACAGAGACTAACACAGTGTTTACAAGGTTCGGGGATAACTTGCCCCTACTCCTTGGCGTGCCTGTGAGGTGGGCGATCCCTTGATCTTCGGCAGATCAGGCCCCGGAATGAATCCGGCTAAAAACTTCCTCCTTCTCGGTGGAGTAACCTCTTCACAAATGTCTCAAAAGTATATCAAGTGAAGCACAGGAGACTAGAGAAGGAAGCTTACACAACAGATGTAAGCACAAGCACAGTAGTAGGTAGAAAGATCAAGCAAGAAGCAAGTCGTAGAGAACGCAAACAACTCAACAGCAAAACCCTTCGCTTCGTTCACTGTTTCCTTGTTCGTTTCTGCTTCGCCAACTTCTTCTTCTTAAGCTTTTCTTCTGCACACCTACAGGCATCGTCACCCACTGCACACACACAGGCGTCGTCACCCATTGACACCTTCTGAGCTCGCAGCATACTGAAGTCATCCTCTTAAGCTATCCTCTTCAGCTGCAGCTTCAGGTCAGGTACCGTTGAAACTTGTAAATGTGTATCAAACAAAATAGCACCAGAGAAAGTCACCCTTGACCCTTCTTCTTGCTCCTTCATTTGAATTTCAAAGCTCTGTGTTGTCTGCACACTTACAGACTCATTAGCGAAGCAAATCAGAAAACAAAACTGCACTGACAACAATTTGAATTAAAGTTCAGAGGTGTTGATCAGACAACCTCCTGACCAATCAGACTCTATCCTGATTGATCCAGTGATGTTCTGATCGGTCTCACAGACCGATCAGATACCAGGGGATCGGTCACCAGACTGATCCCTAACCTTCACTGGAATTTAGGGTTTAGGGCAGTCAAGGCCCCTGATCGGTCAAGGTGACCAATCAGGGAAGTGCCTGATCGGTCAAGGTGACCGATCAGGCACATGCTTGACCGATCAGGATTCATCCTGATCGGTCCAGGGCCTATTCTGATCAATCGCACTGACCGATCAGAAATTCTTCTGATCTTTATGTGACCACATAGAATTTTTGCTGATCGGCCACCAGACCGTTCAGAAAACCTTCTGTTTCCTCAGAAACTTTCTGGATCTGTTAACAGACCGATCTACTATCAAGAGAGTTTGTGCCAACTCCCTGATCAGATTTCAGACCGATCCAGCAAATTCTGCTCTGATCATTTGATTAATTCATGGCCAATTCTAACCATGACTAACTCAAGTTAGACCCTGAGTCTAGAGACCAGGCTCCCTTGCCCTCTCTGACTCAGTCTGGTCCAGAGAACGAGCTACCGAGCCCTCTCCTACTCATCCCGGTCCAGAGAACAAGCTATCGAGCCCTCTCTGACCAGAGTCCGGAGAACGAGCTACCGAGTCCTCTCCGACTCATCCTAGTCCAGAGAACGAGCTACCGAGCCCTCTCTGACCAGAGTCCGGAGAACGAGCTACCGAGCCCTTTCCGACTCATCCCGATCCAGAGAACGAGCTACCGAGCCCTCTCTGACCAGAGTCGGGAGAACGAGCTACCGAGTCCTCTCCGACTCATCCCGGTCCAGAGAACGAGCTACCGAGCCCTCTCTGACCGGAGCCCAGAGAACGAGCTACCGAGCCCTTTCCGACTCATCCCGGTCCAGAGAACGAGCTATCGAGCCATCTTCGACCAGAGTCTGGAGAACGAGCTACCGAGCCCTCTCCGACCAGTACACTTAATCCAAACATAACTATCTAATCTCAATTCTCACTCAACCGAACTTAAATCGATGTCAACATCAAAACAACAATCAGGTCAGACCGCATCAACAGTCGTTACCAGAAGAGAACAGTTGTCAAGTAATCGATAACTAAGAAACGTTCAGGAGGAGGTGGGGATACGTGAGAGGAAGGCGTCAGGTATATAAGATTCCTCGACACCCAGGTAAAAGGGGGTAAACTTTTCAGAATTAGAGTACTTTGATTCCTTGCTTTTCTCCCTAAAATATGGAGTTCTGACTTGAGCGTCGGAGAGGGCTGTACTAGAACATCTTCTAGTGCATCCCCTTTACGCTCGTGTTAATTTCATAGGCGTTGATATCTTCTCCCCGTCATCATCACCGTGGGCTGCTCTTTGGTGATTCATCATCCCCATCATTTACTTCCGGAATAAGTTTGGCACCGTCTGTGGGAAATCATCTAATCACCAGAAGGAACATTGCGATGACAGAACCAGAAGGACAACCCATCATTTTGACACGAGAGAAATTGGACCGCTTAGTCGCCAATGCCGTCAGAGGAGTACTGGAGCAGCATTAGATTGAACAAGCCGCCTCTCAACGAGCGGCTCCGATGCAGGTCGAGATCCCAAGGATGTCGGCCTCACACAATCGAAATCGAAGATCCATCTTGTAACGACCCGGAAAATACTCTTAATATTTTCCTTAAAATATTAAGCAGGCCTAGATAATTTTCCATGGGATCTAGAAATGTTAGTACGAACCTTAGCCTAGGAATCAAGATTCTCTTATTTAAATTGAGAAACTAAAATACTAAGGGGCCTCATAGGGGTATTCTAGTACCATTATTATGGGTAGTTTTAGGTAAAATTTAATATAAAAATATAGGGATTGTAATGAAAAATATTAACATAATTATGGGGAAATTTTTAGGAATTTTCGAAAATGATAGGAAATAAATTAGAAATAAAATAGAAAATTAGTGCATGCACCAAGGATTGAACCTTAGACCCCTTATATAACCAAGCATGCATTAACCAGTTCACCTAGCAAGGGAGTTCTATGAGGAAATGAATTGGATATTAGTAAAGGTGTAGGAAATGAAGAGTCACCAAGGGAAGAGTGATAAGCACCATTTTATTGATTATTTTAATTGCTAAAATCCATGTTTGACCCATGTTTTTATTGTTTAATGGTGATTTTACCCTAGGTTTTAGGATTTCCTTTTATTTTGGACTTAATTGCAAATTTGCATTAAATTGGATTAATTGGCCACTAAATTTTGGATCTATTTTTGTAGGCATGAAAGGATCCTGGACCTAGGGCATACTGGGTCAAACTTGAGTCGGATGTGAACCGGATCGAATTATCAAGCCTACGATTAATCCGGGCCGTCCGATTCAAGAGCGGCTAGATCTGAGCCATCCGGGACGATCTGAAGCAATCCGAGCTAGGGTTAGGGTTGATCAAGCTCTATGATCAAGATCTGAAGGTTTCATCCCAATCAGAGCTAAATCAACCGTTGGATCAAGCTTGGAGGGCTCTAGAGCGTCCATTCACAGATAGAGTTGATCTGGACCATCCGTTGCACATCTGGAGGATCCGAGATACCACAAGGTAGATCCTGACCCCAGATCATCATCATCAAAGTTTGGCTCCAATCAGAGCAAGATCAGCCGTTGGATTCATCCAAATCAATCTGGACCGTCCATTGATAAGTATTTAATCAAATCTGCCCAGCTCTTCAGCGTTGTCGCGTCTTCGCCGCAAGCTTCCATTTCTTCGTTTGTTCTTCATTTTTGCTTCCGTTTTTCTTCAATTCGAGGCGCGACCACCTCAAATCGATGCTAATTCTTGAGTGACAGCAAGGATAGGGATTGGGGTTTAGTTTAGTTAGCGAATTTTCAGTAATTAGTTTTAAATTTCAATTCTGCTATTTCGTTTCTGCAATTTGTATCAGACGATTCATTTTCTTGTAGGGATTGCTTCTATCTTAATTGAAAGCTCATCCTTGAGTGACAGCAAGGATTTGTGAGCTGAGATGAGGGATTGAAGCTTGGTTAAATTTCGTTTATTAGCTGATATTTCGTTTCTGCATTTTGTTCTGTTTCTGTAATTCGAATTAGATTGTTTAGTTTCAGTTTCTAATCGTTTTGTTTAAGTTAGGTTTATTTTCTTCAAGTAAATTAGCTAGGCAACTTGTGTAGTGATAGATTTCGTTCAATTTCAGTTTATTTCTGTGTTTAATTGCTTGCGTGCCAATTACCCTGTTGCGTGCCAGTTTTTCTGATCTCTCTTCAGCTGCGTATCAGATTTTTTCTCTGCCAATCCCTTTAGTTCGTTAATGCTTCAGTTTACTTCACCTTTAGTATGTAATTTAGTTGATCCAAGTTCGGTTCATAGGTAATTTCATTTCTGAAATTGGTTCATGTCTGAAAACTGTCCATTTCTGCCATTCCAGCTTGTGTATCAAGTGGTAGCTGCAAGTGCCAGTTTTGTGTTCCGAATTTGAGTCAGTTACATTGGTTCTTCTTGGTTTTTGCATTCAATTTCAGTTGCTTGAGTCGTTTTGCTTGTGGTTTGTAGTTTTATTTCTGCAGTAAACTTCTCTGCATTTCTGAATTTCAATTGCTGCAATTCAGCTTCTATCCCTGCCATCCAATTTTCATTTCGGCAATCCATCAGTTATTCCTCAAGTGCAGTTCGTTTCAAATATCCATAGCAATGGATATCAAATTCTGAATCTGGTTTCCAACTCATGTATCAACTCTTCCTTGCATCCAGAATTTCTGCATTTGGCAGAAGTAGATTTATGGCTGCAGGGTTTAAATCTGTTAATTCTGGAATTGTATCAAGTGATGCCCATTCTTGTGCATCTTAGTTGAACCTTGGTTTGTAGCATTCTAGCTTGATTTTTGTGTCTGATTTTATATCAAATTCGTGGCTGTATTACTTGTCATCGAGTTTCTGAAACTCTGCCGCAGGTTTCTGAATTTGCTCAGCTTCCAATTCCTTGGCAGTTTTGGGTTTGTTAATGGTTTGCTCTTTAGTATCAAGTGGAGCTTTGGAAATCAATCTTGTATCAGTTTGTTCATAGATGGCTTATTATTTGGTTGGTCTTGATTTACAAATCCTGTAGTTGAACACAAGGTGTGATGTGCCATTGCAATTTTGTATCAGTTTGGTGTCTTAAGGCTGTAGATTTGCATTAGTTGATTAAAGTTATCATTCGGTTAAGTTCATTAATTGCTATCACCTTGTTTTAGTTCAACTAGTTAAATTTTCATTGCTTTTCCATTTCCGATTGAACCCAAAACCCAATTTCTTGTGTAAAACCCAAAAACTCATAAACGACACAAATACAAGTTCGAATCAAACACGACAACTAGCCCCGAGAAAAATACGACCTGTGGCCCCTATATTACATTTTCATGCTTTTGAGTTGTAAAAGGGTTTCCAGTTATTCATTTATAAATTTAAATCTGATGAGCTCATACATTTCGTGACAAATTAATTAGTATATTTGGGCTCGTCAAATTTTTGGCGCCGTTGCCGGGGAAGCAACTAGTTGATTTGTTTGATTTTTTGCTTGTGTATTTTTAGACATATCATTGGGTTCTATTTTATTGTGCTTTACTTTTGTATACGGTTACTGCCATTTTTCTTGTTTGTTTTGTGACAGGGGTGCAGGTTAAAAATGTTTTCATCCACTTATCAGTAGCCGTGTCCACAATTTCAGCAGAACCGACCTTTCAATCAACCACTACAGCAATTTCAGTCCAATTTTCAGCAACCAAATTATTTTTTTCAGCAACCATTACAACAATTCGAGCAACCACAGCAATTCCAACAATTTCAGCCAGATTTTCAGCCAAGTCTACCAAAATTCCAGAATTTTCAGAATGGGCAGCCCCAATTTCAAAATTTTCAGCCCATGGCAACAAGAATTTCAGCCCACTCAACTTCAGTATTCACCACCACAAATTCAACCTCAGATACAAGAATTCCAGGGCTACAATTTTCAGCAATTTCCACCAAGTGGTGAACCAACTTTTCAGCAGTTTAATCAGTCTGTTCAACCATTTGATCAACCCCCACAGTCTCAATTTCTACAAATGTGTCAACAAGAGCTTCAAAACATCGAAAGGCAAATGAAACAAGTGGCTAATGATTTGAATCAGATAAAAGCCCAAAGAACAGAACAATTAGCTTCTCAAGCTGTTTTTAATTCTGAGAGCCCCGGAGTTGGTTTTATATCAGTTCAAGGTGACCCTAGTGCATGGCAAAGTCCTTCTTCAATTAATCCTGCAAATTTAGTAGAAGAAGAAGAAGAAGAATACATTAAAATCTGGGCACCTACAGCATGCATCCCTCCGGAGATTTCTACTCAAAATTCATTTTCAAATTTTTCAGCTCCAGAAGAAGAAACTGAAGCTCCACAGGACCATTCTAGACTTTTATTTTCTGATGATAGCATTATTGATGGTCCTAATTTTTCTGACACTGTTGTTGCAGATATTACAGGAGAAGCATGCAGAGGAGATGATTCCATAGGTGTAGGGGATTGCACTAAGCCCCAGGGACCACCACAGTCAGAAGATGAACCAGAAAGTGTAGGGACTTGCACGGTGGAAGCAAGCACCCAAGGATCACTAGTTGATTGTCCACCAGAGCCTGAGGCTGATGAAGAGCATGAACTTGACCAGGAGGAGACCACAGATACATCTACTATTATAGAACCTCCAGGTATTATCCAGCACGCTCAGGTAAGTATTTCTCCTCTTTCTTCAGAAAAATGCAGTGAGGTACCTAGGGATGACTTTATTGATTCTGATGTATTTATTGATATACCTTGTGTAGAGATTGTTTGTGAAAATCCAATAGAGGTACCAAACATTGATTTCATTGATCGTACTGCATTACCTGATACATCTCTTGTAGATATGGATAGCGAAATAATTTTAGAGGCACCCATAATTGATGTAGTTTGTTATGATGAATCTTTAGATACATCTTTTGTGGATATGTCTAGTGAAAATTTTTTAGAAGTGCCTGAATTTGATGTTATTTATTTTGATGAATCTCTTGCTATTTCATATGCTGAAAATGAATGTGAAAGACTTTTGGAGATACTTGATATTGATTTGATTGGCTGTGACACATTGCTTGATACATCCTTGATTGAAAATAATTGTGAAATTTCTATTGATGAGCCAGAAATTGATTTCTTTATTTGTGATGAGTATTTGGATGCAAATTTTGTAGGAAATGATTTTGAAAATTTTATTGAGGCACCACAAATTGATTTAATTGGACATGATGCAGATTTGGATTCATTTGATGCAGAGACTGAACTTATATCATTTCTTTCTGACCCTGTACACTTGAGAGAGGTATTATATTGTTTTGCAGGGTCCAGAAGACTTCAGGAGTGGGTGCTCCAACTGAACAGACTTCAACCTCCTGGAAGGACTTCTGAAGGGCATAAAGAAGGAGGAGATGATTTTGCTTTAACTCGAAGAACTCCATTCCTTCAGTGGATTTTGAACCTGAATCGCCTACGGCCACCGGAGCATTATTTTGTAAAGTTCAAGTGTGGGGGAGTCCTAATTCTCCCATCCACCCAGACACCTCCACTACCACGGTGGAGGCTACTTTTGGATCGACTCCGTCCACCAGAATAAAGGGGAGTTTGATTTTTCTTGTATTTTCTTTTATTTCATTTTCATTTTCATGCTTCCTAGAATAAGAATTTTCCTTTAAACTGAGTCCTTGTAAATAAATGCATGTTATTTCTTTTGTCACTTTTTCTTGCATGAGTAGAAATAAAAGTATCCCTCTAGGTTATCCCATAGCATTTTAGAGTCTTTTGGAAAATAAATTAAATTTGGTTGTTAAAACTTAGGGTTTGAGCTAATGGATGAAATCTTGGATGCTTGAGTACTACTTGCTTTAGATTCTTAATTGAGGACTTGGGATGAATTATTTTGACCTAGTGAGAATTAGCCTTACTTTTGTGATACACATATGTCATTGTGCTCTAGAACTTGCTTAGGTTCTTTCAAAACCATATTTCAATGATTGGATCATATCTATAGAAGCTAATCACTTTGTTTACCTTTCCATATCCATTTTAGAAGAAAATCATGTTCATTCCATTTTTTCTCTACTTATTTCTTACTCTTACCCTCACTTTTCTTTGGACTTGTTGTTTGATATGTTTCTAATGTTATTTTGCCCGAGACGGACAAAGATTTAAGTGTGGGGGAGTGACTAGCTTTTTGGAAAGATTTGGTATCAAGGAGGCACTTCAATTCTAAAAAAAAAAAAAAAATTCATGTGCCAAGTGAGTGAATGTTTGGTGCCAAGAATGAGCAATAGGATGGAAGCAATTGGAGTTCTAGATCCTTTGTCATACGTTGAAGATTCAAGTGGCAAGCAAAAGGGAGAAAAATCTGCACCATTTCAAAGGAAGAAAAAAAAATCAGTGCCAAAAAGAAAAGGGAAAAGAGCCATGGAGGATGTTTTGGCCATTTGTTAGAAATGAAGTTGTAGCTGTTGTGCCAAGGGAGTGTTTTCTGTTCAGCTTGCCGAGTGC
>JAGFNQ010004293.1:0-107470 GCA_024364735.1 Boesenbergia rotunda
AAATTCTGAACGCATTTACAATATTGAAAACGGTAAACACTTACAGCGATTCTCCGTTCGTCCTTCGTTGTTCGTCACGCTTGTCGTCGGAAGAACGATCACGTGTCGGAAAGTTCTTCCCCTCTCGATTCACGAACCAAATCCCACTGCCTGGATGATCTCCTCGTCTTAGAGTTCTTCTCTTGCTCTCCACTCACACTTGCACCACCTCTTGCACTTGAATGAAGCCCCTTACCCTCTCCTTATATACAAGAGGATAGGGGGTAAAGTAGTGGAGAGGGAGGGGCAACAAGCCCACCTCCCTGCAGCCGTGTGCAGTAACTGCACACGCCCCACTACTTACATCTCCCACTCATACAAGTCAAGTCACATAGACAATACAAGAATCAGTCACAAAGACCATATAGTCACATAGACTAACACAAAAAACAGGTCACAAAGCCCATATAGTCACATAGACTAATAGATCATCAATTCATACATTTAGGGAAAATGATTCGTGCGACAGCAAGCATACTGAGCAATCATTGCTAAGAAAAGTTATGACACTTAACTTAGCTGCTCTCTGAGCGATCAATACTAAAAAGTTGTTACACTTTACTTAGTCGCTCTATCACATGAATCAGAGACATCAATCACTTGCTTTTACCCCAGACTAAAAACATTTACATCAATATGAACATCTCTAATCCCTTGTAATGACCATTAAGTCAAGAGCATGTTCAGTATTTCCATTCCAATACAATTATTCACAATCACATCTTAAGTACTCAACAAAAAATGTAATTGGTCGACCAGTGAATAAGTGTCAATGATGTAAATCTCTCTTAGTCTTCCTATTTAGCTTGAATCTATTCATTCTAATCAGTTGCTTTCCTAGTTATGTTCCATAGACCGAATCATCCATAGCCAATAGGATACATGCTAAGGTAGCAGACACTGATTAAAATTTCAAGCAGACAGCCAAATAGTCACATAGGGTAAATCTGAGATTAACTTATAATCTCAAGGGTCTCACATAGTAGAGAAGCAGGGATCCATTCTCCTACTACCCTTATTGTCGCTATAGCACATGTGGTATGAATCACATGCTACGATGTTTTTCTCTTTAACAAAAGAGTGCATGTTTTCTCAAAATTAACATCGTACAGATTTGATCTAGACATACCCAATGTCTAATCCTGAATTCAACTTATGAATTCCTATCTGGCTTTAAGCATATTCAGTAAATGGTGGGTTCATTTACTCCGATCATTACATAAATGATCTCATCTTGATACAAATCAAGGCGACTCCAAATTATGAGTATGTCTCTATTTATAACTACATAAGCTATCCCATAAGTAATAGTCTTACCTCTATTTATACTCAACAAATAGAGATGATTGTCCATGTGAGTGGACCAATCTCAACCTGCCAACATGCTTATCGAGACTTTATTCAAAATGTAACACCAATATACACTGAATAAATCATGGCACTTTCATATATTTGATTGTTTTACAATGTGTTACAATTTACGAAGTCCCAAAGACTTCACACAACCAAGAAATGACTCTTTAGTCAATGGCTTAGTAAAAGGATCTGCTAGCATAGCACGAGTAGGAATATACTCAAGGACTACCTTTCTTTTGTCCACAATATCCCTTACATAATTATATTTAATTTCTATGTGCTTGCCTTTACTGTGATATTTGGGATCCTTGGAAAAAGCTATTGCAGCTTGATTGTCACAATACAATGTAACGGGACTCCCACTATCCTCAGCAATCTTCAAATGCTTCAGGAACCTTCTTAACCAGACAGCCTCTTGTACAGCCGCTGCACAAGCCACATATTCGGCTTCCATTGTCGACAGTGCCACACAAGCCTGTTTCTTGCTATTCCATGAGATGGCGCCACCATTCAGCAAGAATGCATAACCCGATGTGGATTTTCTGTCACCAAGATCTCCTGCCCAATCTGCATCTGTGTAGCCCTTCAGACTCAACTTTGATCCTTGGAAGCAGAGACAATAATCTGCCGTCCCTTTGAGATATCTGAATATTCTCTTCACCGCCTTCCAGTGTCTCGATCCTGGGCTTGACTGGAAACGGCTAACTAAGCCAACAGCATAGCTGATATCAGGACATGTACACAACATAGTATACATTAAGCTACCAATGGCACTGGCATATGGTCTTTTCTTCATATCGGCTATTTCATTAGGAGTCTTGGGATACATACTTTTGCTCAGAACAGTACCTCTCGCTATAGGAGTTTGTTCAATGTTGCAGTTTGACATATTGAAGTGTTGTAACATCTTAGTAATATAAGCCTCTTGAGACAAACCCAAAAGTCTTTTTGTTCGATCTCTAATGATCTTTACCCCTAAGATGTACTCAGCTTCTCCCATATCTATTATGTCAAATTGTGATGAAAGCCACGATTTTATTTCTATCACAAACTTTATGTCATTTCCAGCTATTAGCATATCATCAACATATAACGATAATATGACAATCTTTCCTTTATCCTCCTTGAGGTATACACAATGATCCTCATTGATCATTTCGAAATCATAAGATAAAATGACTTCATTAAATCTTATGTTCCATTGTCTCGACGCTTGCTTTAGCCCATATATAGACTTTTTAAGTCTACATACTTTATCCTCTTGGCCTTCAGCAATATAACCTTCTGGCTGTGCCATATAGATTTCCTCGTCAAGATTACCATTAAGGAAAGCCGTTTTTACATCCATCTGATGTAATTCTAAGTCATAATGTGCTACTATAGCTAAAATGACACGTATTGACACAAACTTCACAACAGGAGAAAATGTCTCTTCAAAATCAATACCCTCCATTTGGGTATATCCTTTTGCAACCAGACGAGCTTTGTATCTATTAATCGATCCATCTCCCTTCCTCTTGATTTTGAGAATCCATTTATTCCCAATAGCCCTTCGGCCCGAAGGAAGATCGACTAAATCCCAAACATGATTCTTTCTCATAGACTCCATTTCTTTATCCATTGCAATTCTCCATTTTTCTTTAACTGAACATCTCAATGCTTCCTCAACCGTTCGAGGTTCCTCATCGTCAATGGGGAGAATCATTAATGCCTCATTCTCAATGTCAAACCTTCTTTTAGGAATAATCTTGCGATTACTCCTCCGTAGGTCTGACTGTTGAGAAACTGAAACTGATTCATTCATTGGCAAATCACTCCCACTGGGTAGACTAGATTCAGGGTTCTTCTGTGATTCCTGATTTGTTGATAAAGGAACAATATCCTCCTCCTCTATAGCAAATAGAGGAATCGATTTATCAACTTCACCTCTTGTTGGGAACTCAGTTTCGAGAAAAACCGGCATCTCTAGACTCTATTTCAGAGATGGTTCCATCTTGCTGCTCACCAATAAAAACATAACCCTTAGAAGTATCAGAATACCTTATAAAGATACACTTTTTACCCCTTGGTCCTAGTTTTCCATATTTGTGAGTCTTATCATGAACGTAGGCAGCTGACCCCCAAGGTCTCAGATTACTCAAATCTGGTTTTCTGCCTGTCCAACGTTCATATGGTGTAGATGGAATAGACTTAGAAGGCACTCGGTTAAGTATATAGGTAGCAGCTAATAATGCATCTCCCCAATAGGAAATAGGTAAATTAGCTTGAGCCATCATAGACCTAACCATATCTAGAAGAGTTCTATTTCTTCTTTCAGCAACCCCATTTTGCTGTGGAGTTCCAGAGATCGTTAGCTGTCTAATAATCCCTTTCTCGCAACATATTGTCTTAAACTGATTAGACAAATATTCACCTTCACGGTCAGTGCGTAAGGTTTTAACCTTACGATCCAATTGATTCTCAACTTCGTTCAAATAACGTTTGAAGCAATCTAATACTTCATGTTTATGAGAAATCAAATACACATGACCGAAACGTGTGAAGTCATCAATAAATGTTACGAAATAGGAACCTCCATGTCTAGCCTTCACATTCATTGGACCACATACATCCGAATGAATTAATTGCAATGGTGAATTAGCTCTAATAGCCTTGCCAAATGGTTTCCTCGTTGCTTTTCCAGCAAGACAATGCTCACATACTGACAAGTTAATCTTAGCATGAGAGCCTAATAGACCCTCCTTAGCTAATCGATTCATTCTTTCTTGTCCTATATGTCCTAGTCTAGCATGCCAAATTTCCTCATTGATATCAGCATCACTAGCAAGAGCAATGTTTGAAAAACAACTATTAATTCCACAATTAATATCATGTTCCACATCAAGAACCATGAAACCATTCATTACATAACCACACCCAATTAACACAGAGTTACTTCGAAGTTCCACACAACGACTGTAAAAGTTTATACAATAGCCCAAATCAAGAAGACAAGTAACGGAAACCAAATTCCGTCGAATATCAGGAGCATAAAGGACATCATGTAGAAACAACGTTTGTCCACCACGAAGGTTGAGCTTGCAAGTGCCAATGCCTTTGACTTCAATTCTTGCATTGTTTCCTACATATATCCATTTGTTACCAGCTGGTACCCGACGGTACTCCACGTATGTAGCTCGATCACGAGCTACGTGGTTCGTTGCTCCTGAATCTATAATCCACAAAGGATGAGAATCAGCTAACAGCACTGAACTAGCAACATTATGCTCATGAAAAGAAGTTAAATATGGAATTACCTTTTTCGGCTCGGTACAATCTCGAGCGAAGTGGCCCTTCTTGCCACAGTTATAGCAAGTCAGCTTGCTTTTAGGTTTCTTTCCATACTTCTTTCCTTTAAACTCCTTCTTGATCGGGCCTTGCCCAGCAGCAGCTTCTTTTCCTCTTCCCTTTCCCTTTCCTTTCTTGAACCATATCTTCTTATTCTTGAGTCTAGATCCTTCAGCTACGAAAGCTTGTCCAGATATCCTTGCAGATTCTACTCTCTCCGCCTCCAGTTCAACATGGCGTGAGACATCAATGAAAGTTTTAATGCTTTCACTATGAGTAAGATTCTGCTTCATTGATTCCCAAGAATCAGGAAGGGAACGGATAACTGCCTGAACCTGTTGTTCATCTGTCAACTCATGACCGGCAGTTTTTAGCTCTCGAATCATATTTCCCATTTCCCTAAGATGTTGGGTCATGGTGACATTCGGGCGTTTCTTGAAGCTGTCAAATTTGATTGTCAGCTGGCGAAGCTTACTTATGCTAACTCCACTATATTTATTTCTCAGGGCAACCCAGACAGCATGAGCTGAAAGCAATGGCTCATACTCATACACTAGGTCATCAACCATTGAACTAATCAAAATGCCCTTTGCTGTGGAGTCCTTTTTCTTTCATGTCTTGTAGGCATCAAGATCACGCTTATGCTGGGCGGTAGCACCGTCTACAGGTTCTACCATAAACTGATTTACAGCTTCTAGAACTTCTTGTTCCTCAAGTACATACTGTATCTTGAGGTGCCATATTTTGTAGTTGTCCCCATTTAGTTTCTCTCCTTTGTTCAGTTCAGCTATAATATTCTTTGTTGTCATGACCTAACATAAATAAACGCATTATTTAGTAATTCAGTGTATGTTATATGCATGTAATCAATAACTAACTCATTGTAAATAGAGTTGGTTTACAAAATCAAGTGACAACCGCGTTCCCACTCATCCTTTGTATGTACCAATCTAATAAACAATGATTAGTTATATCACACACATCCCATCAAATGAACAAATCATCATTAAATGAACTAATCATTTAATTATAATGAACTAATCATCATTGAATGAACCAATCATTTAATTATAATGAACTAATCATCATTAAATGAACCAATCATTTAATTATAATGAACTAATCATCATTAAATGAACCAATCATTTAATTATAATGAACTAATCATCATTAAATAACCTAATCATTTAACAAATTTGTTAACCTATAACATTACTTAAATTATTCGTGCATAACGACAATTACACTACATGGATAAATACTGACTGTACATAACGTCAGTAACTAAAGGAAGCTAAGAGAACAAATAGGTTGATATTGCTCCCAATAGAGCGGACAGAAGAATCGTAGCTAAAAATTGACCCGTCTCTCTAGTCTGGACCAGAGTGACCTCAGGTGGAGGAGGAATCTCTTCTGGGACCTCTTCAGGATCCTCTACTGTCTCTTCAGGATCTGCTTCTTCTTCTAGATCCTGCTCTATTTCCATAATATCCACGTCCGGATCCCAATCAATCTCCATGTTTTCTTCAAGTTCCAGATCTGGATCCTCCTCGATCTCAACAATTTCCTCGAGATCCTCTTGTTCTGGATCCATTTCTATCTCTGGATTTTCTTCTTCTGGATCCTCCTCTGGATCCTCCTCCATCTCGGGATCTTCTTCGTATTCAAGAATCTCGGGATTCTCCTCTTCCTCGAGATTCTCCTCGGGTTCAGGATCCTCCTCCATTTCAGACTCGTAGTCAGATTCCCCCAAGTCCTCAGGAAACTGTTGGCGCAGCAGCTGATTGCATAGCTCTATGTAGGAGAGGCGAAAGTTGTGTTCAGCCCATATCTGATTCGCAACTTTCCCTGCTCTCTTTGGTAGAGCACGCATTAATTCCCCGATTCGGTGATCATCAATCATGGGGAACCCGGCCTGCTCAAGTTTCCAGAAGATCCGATCCAGTCGTCCTATAACGCCCTGGACTCCGAGAAATGGAATATAGAAAACTGTCCTGAATTCCACCAATAGCTCCTCTAGTCGCTCATTATGACCAGCCATGCCGTCACTATCGTGCAATATTTAGAATTGAAAAATATACATTGTCAGTACAAAACCGACAATCCAGTACAAAACTGGTTCAATTCAATTCATATGTATACACGTAAAATCACAAATAGACAAGAAAACCAAATTTTCTTCGAGGAGCCTCGATTGACTGACATCGGACTGATCGATCAGATTCTAAGGTTGAATTTATTGTCCTTATTAGAACTAATCTAATTGGACATGATTATTTACCTTAGTCGTTAGCTCATTTAATTCAAAGTCAATTCTATTGATCGAACCAAACAAATCGGTTCTTGTTTTGTATTAAATTGATCTGATTAAATTAACTAGTGGTTTGAACTAGATCCTGATTTTATTGGATCAATTTGGTCTATTCAAACCAACTAATGGTTCTAACTAGACATAAACATAGTTGATCAAGTAGGTCTGATTAAATCAACTAATAATTTAAATTCCAGTTGAAATGAACCAACTTAATCGGATTTAATTAATTCTAATTAAAATCCAATCCATTCAATCAAATTTTGATCTAGTTCCAATAACCAATAGCTAAATTTTAATACAAATTTAACCAAGCAATAAGTTATTTAATTAAAGCATAAAGCTAATTAATTTAATAAAAAAATTGCAAAAATTTTTTTTTTATATAATCAATAGATTAAATTTGCTAATTTAATTGAAGTAAAAAAACATGCAAATATATATATATATATATATATATATATATATATATATATATATATATATATATATATATATATATATATATATATTTTCATTGGATTAAGTTTGCATAAAAAAAAACATTTTTTTTTCTACTGCTTCGGCCGGCTGTTTTTTTTCGTTTTTATTTTTTTCGATCGTCCAAAGTTTTCACCGCGACGAACGCGGTTAATTGGTAATGTACAACACGACTGAGTGGGATCGTCGGTTCGCAACGCTAACAATTATTTTACCGACTCGAAAAAAACTGCCGACACAAAGTCGACCGACTCGAAAAAAAAATCTGCCGACACAAAGTCGCAATTTTCCGGCGAAGCAATTTTATGCTATTTAGAACGAATCTATGCTCTGATACCATTGTTAATCTAAGCATGAAATTCTGAACGCATTTACGATATTGAAAACGGTAAACACTTACAGCAATTCTCCGTTCGTCCTTCATTATTCGTCACGCTTGTCGTCGGAAGAACGATCACGTGTCGGAAAGTTCTTCCCCTCTCGGATTTACGAACCAAATCCCACTGCCTGGATGATCTCCTCGTCTTAGAGTTCTTCTCTTGCTCTCACTCACACTTGCACCACCTCTTGCACTTGAATGAAGCCCCTTACCCTCTCCTTATATAGGAGAGGATAGGGGGTAGAAGTAGTGGAGAGGGAGGGGGCAACAAGCCCACCTCCCTGCAGCGTGTGCAGTAACTGCACACGCCCCACTACTTACACGCAGGGCGTGATCTTTTTCTCCTCGTCATCGTCCTTGTGGGTTGCGCTCTGGTGACTCACCGTCCATGTCGATTCCTTTCCGAAATAGATAACATGGTATATTTTATATTTGCTTAATCTGTACATATGATTTCCTTCGGCAACGATGATTTATTTAGAGATCCAAGTGCATAGATTTCTTTTGTATTTGAATTTGGTGTATAACTGTTAAAGAAAAGATTGCCTGAAATGGCTAAAAGATTGTCATTTATTAAACATTAATAAATTATAGCTTTTGTTTTGTGATGAAGTTTACTTGGGCATTCAACTTCACAATTTTATTAAGATACGTCTTCATGTTGGTGTATCTCAGTAGTGATAGTGTATCTCATGCATAGGTTGGTATAATTGTTCACATGATTTAAGAAGGAGGGCCAACAACCATCAATTGGTTGGCGTCGGGCGGCGGTACGGCGATAGGGAGGGGAGGTCGGCGATTAGGGAAAGGAGGGAGGGAAGTCGACGATGGATGGGTTAGGGCTTGGGAAAAATAGAGGTTTATATATATATAGAAATGATATGCATGCACAATTTATGGTGCACAACCATGAGCACCTGCATAGATGGCAAAATCTTGATCATTTATCTCTATCATGCATTTTTGATGGGTGATGTGCAGGTTACCACATATGCAGGTGCTCATAGTTGTGCACCATAAGTTATGCACTATATATATATATATATATATATATATATATATATATATATATATATATATATATATATTTGAAAATATAAGTTTTTTCTAAATTCATTCGTATCTAACCTATCTTGTGCCTAATTATCCCCATAATTTTTTTCTAAAAATTTTCAGAAGATTATTCTAAAATTTTTCATAAGGTTATTTTCATTTTTAAACTCTTATTTATGGTATATATATATATATATATATATATATATATATATATATATATATATATATATAATTCTTATTATTATTATTATTATTATTTTGCGTTGTATTTTATAAATTGTAGTGGTTTTAAACTGGCCAAATTTTCTGTCTTATCTTTTTGTAAAAGTCTTTCTCTTTTCTCTACTTTATTTGATTTTATTCATTCCGATGTGTGGGGATCAAGGTTCTAAAAATCGGATCAGACATCGAATCGGTCGGGGCAAGGGTTTGGAGGTTCATAGGTTCAACCGATTTAATCGGGGATCCAACTGGGATATAACCGGTTTATAATAAAAT
The DNA here is from genome assembly GCA_024364735.1 of Boesenbergia rotunda. NCBI lineage: Eukaryota > Viridiplantae > Streptophyta > Magnoliopsida > Zingiberales > Zingiberaceae > Boesenbergia > Boesenbergia rotunda. The sequence continues at coordinate 9,447 of JAGFNQ010004293.1, forward strand.
ATATATTATATAAATATATGAAACTACTAAATTACCCAACTACTTTCTTCAAGATTAGATCAACTAGGTCGAACATTTGATATGTTTTTGTTAGCAACTCAGTACGATATCTTGAAAAAAAATGTTAGTTTCAAAGAAAAATTCAAGTTTAAAACCATTAGGGCGGCGGGGCGACGTGGCAAGGCTGGCAGCGGTGGGGCGACTCGGCGAGGTTGGCAGCAGCGGGCCAACTCGGCAACGCTGGCGACGAGGTGACACAGCAAGGTTGGCGGAGGCGGGGGTGACGCGGCGAGAGGCTGGCAGCGGTGGCTCTCTTGGAAGCAAACAACAAGTTTGTTCGTTTGAGACTTTGGGTAAACGCAAACTAGGTTTTTGACATTTTATTTTTCAATTTTCATTTTTCAGTAAGAAAGTAAAACTACAAGGGGGGGGGGGGAATAAAAAAAAATGAAAAATAAAATAAACCAAGCCGGTTTGCCCAATTTTCCCGGTTCATCGGTTCCTCGCCGGATCAGAACGGTTCACACCCGGTTCTTAAGCAGCCAGTTTTCAGATTCTACTCGGGTCGAAAATTTGGCTGGTTCCTGGTTCAATCGGTCCGACTGGCCGGTCCGGCCTGATTTTCAAAACGTTGGTGGGGACCCTCTCCAATTCCTACAAAGGAGGGGGGGTCGAGGTATTATGTTTCATTTATCGATGATTTCACTCGATAAATTAGCGAAATAAATTAGCCCACGTGTTGAGCGAAATAAATTAGCCCACATCTTTCGTCCACATGTTGAGCGAAATAAATTAGCCCCTCAGTTTGCTCTGTGTGTCTTTTTGGGATATGATGTTGGTCAAAAAGGATATCGTTACTTTGATCTCGTTAGTAAAAAATTGTATGCCTCTTATCATGTTGTGTTTCTTAAGCATATTCTATTCTTTTCTATTCCATCTAGTTCGTATAATATGACAAAATCAGATCTTTTATGCATTGTTCCTTTCAATACTGACACTGAGAAACCTTCACCTATAGCCCCTGATCCTGTCACCGAGCGTAGTGGAGCCGCAACCGGATGACGGTGTGGAGATGAGTGACGCGGATGCTGACTGGATGCCCTCGCTCAGAATGACGCAGTTGATGGGGGGTGTCCTCCGACCGGACGTAAGTAGACGTCGCCGGGTGCACGGCCGACTGGATGGAAGTAGACGCGCGCTGAATGACAGCGCCTTAGGGGGTGCCCTCCGACCGAACGGAAAGGGATGTCTCCTGGTGCACCTTCGACCGGATGGAGGTGGATGTCGCCTGGTGAACCGCCGACCGAATGGATGTAGACTCCGATGAACAGGAAAAATAATGGAGCACTGTAGATGCCGACGGGACGTCCTCGCGCAGAATGACAGCGCCGTAGGGGGTATCTTCCGACGGAACGGAAGCGGATGTCGCCTGGTGCACGGCCGACCGGCTGGAGGTGGACCTGCTGAGGAAGATGACCGTTAGCAACCTAGCCGGGAGACGTCCCGGCAAGGCACTCCGACGGTCAAGTCAGCACTCCGATGAGCAGTAAAAATGATGCAGTATGTAGACGAGGGGCTTCGCGCGCGTACCTGATAATGAGGAGGGGAGTGACTTATATAGCCGGGGAAAAGGACCAAGTCTGACCTGTGTCAGGATTCTCTGACCTGGTCGAGGGATATTCCCAGATTGTCTGCCGGGTGTCAGGATTCTCTGACGGAGTCAGGAGATATTGTATGATTCTGTCGATTTGTAGCCGACATTCCTTGTCGTATACTCCTTGTCTTATGTGAGGACACAGACAGGTGACCGGCGCCGCCTGACACCAACGGCGTGACAGGGCGGCGTGCCAGGGAGTGTCAGTTCACACAAATGGTGACAGGCAGTTATCTGCAGCTGGTGCAGGTGTGTTTTGTCTTTACCCCAGGGTGGTTCCGAGAGAGTGCCCGAGTGGGCACAGGGCGTGCAAACCTGGGGGGACTATGTATGTGAAGGGTTGCTGGGCGGATGCACCCGAACGATTAGGCGTGTAGCCCTTATGTGGCCGGGCGGCAGTACCCGACTGAACGATTAGGCGTGTAGCCCTTATGTGGCCGGGCGGCAGTACCCGACTAAACGATTAGGCGTGTAGCCCTTATGTGGCCGGGCGGCAGTACCCGACTAAACGATTAGGCGTGTAGCCCTTATGTGGTCGGGCGGCAGTGCCCGACTGGCTGGCATAGACCCTGGGTCCGGCTAGGGTGTCCAGCTGGCTACCCGCATAATGACATGGACCCTGAAGTCGGCCAGGCCGTTTGCCACGTTGGCTGTCCGTACGGTGCCAAAGATAGGGCGGGATCAATAGCCTTCCCCTCAAGTCTAGTCGAAGGAGGCGATCAGTCCGACTGACTGGACTACAAAGGGGGTACAACAATTCCGCGGCCGAGCGATTTTGCCCTTTTAATATCTGGCCGGCTTAACACGAGGCTCAACAGCTGGTGCTGTGTATGTCTGCCCTGTCTGGGCGGAAAAAGATTGTTAGTCGAGAGGGGCGTGGGCCGCCACGCGCCCTTCTTTTTTAACGAGGCCGTCCGGCTGGACGAAGCATGATAGGGGAGCGTGGGCCGCCACGCATCCCCGACTAGCCATTGACCTGATGAAGATGTCCGGGCGGATGAAGATTTTGACCGGAGGAACGTGGCCGCCACGTCCTCGTAAATTGTTAATGCGTCCGACCGGACGAATGTTGTTAGTCGATGAGAGGTATGCTGAACACGTTTGGGCGGGAGAATGTTTGCACAGGATCATTTGCCTTAAGTCGCAAGAAATGTGGAGTGTCACGCGCCCCAAGACGATTTTCTCGGGATAGCCTGAGTCAGTCAATTAATGGAGACGTGACATTCTAAGTCGAATGAGGTGATGTGATATGCCCGATGCGACCGGCGCCATAACGGCATCACCTCATCTTTAATGAACCGGGCCACGTGGCGCACGCTGGCTGGCCGACCGGGATGCAGTTTATCCCCATGATTACGAGCTTTTAATGGCCATTAACGCGCGTAATTCTTTCCGCCACGCGGCCGCTTCCGGTTGGCCGATACGACGACGTGCCCTGTCGCTGCAGCAGGCGACGTCAGCGCCTGCGGCGCGTCTTTTCGAGGCTGATCGTGGGACGCCTCAACGGCATGGATGAGGCGATCTCCGTACACGTGGACTGCCATCGGACGGTCTCCCTTCTTCCGGCCTAGCTATAAATAGGCCTCCACATTCGTCGAAACCCTCATTTGCTCTTCACTGTTCTCTTCTCTAACTCGGTGCTTCTCGCTCCTCGCCGCCGTCTTCGCGTGTCGCCGCCGCCCTCGTGCTTCTTCGTCGGTTAATCCTTTCCGCCACCACCTACGGTCAGATTCTCCCTTTTCTTCCCTTTCTTTCTGCTCCATGGCTGCCCCTGCGTGGTATACCTCTGTCGAGTCTTCCCTTCACGACGAGACCGTCTCCGACCTCCGACTGGCCTACGACATCCCTGAAAACTACCACATTGCCGTTCCTACAAAGGCTGACAGGCCACACAAGCCCCCGGCTGGCTTCTTTGTGTTTTTCCGGGACCAACATATGTCTGGCCTGCGCTACCCTCTTCATCCCTTTATTGTAGACTTCTGTAACTTCTTCCATGTTCCTATCTTCCAGCTTTCTCCCAACGCCATTCGTATATTGTGTAACATAATAGTTCTCTTTACCCTTTACCGAGTCCCCCTCCGACCGGAGGTTCTTTATTTCTTTTATTACCCGAAGAAGCAGGAGGTCGGGAATTTCTTTCTCCAAGCCCGGGCCAAATTATCCATAGTGGAGAATATTCCTTCCTCGAATAAGGGATGGAAAACTCATTTCTTCTTCATAAGCGCTCCGACCAGCCCTGGGTTCCCGATCGGATGGGTCGAAGACATGCCCCCTATAGCTCCCTTAAGAAACTTTAAATCCGACCCCTTATTTATAATGGCTGCTTCTCTACTCGGTGGCCTCCACTTCGACGACATGAAACTTCTCAACGACGCCGTCTTGTACATATTTGGGCTAAGCCGAGTGCCTGCCGCCTTGCCCGGCACTTTCTGTAAGTAATTTTCTGTTTCGTACTTCTTTCTCCCTAACTCAACATCTTCTGATTTTGCAGCCGAGATGATGTGGGAAGCGGCCCTCGATGCGGCCATGGGCCTGGATGACGAAGAATTAAACGCCCGGGCGGCCGAACAACTGCGTCTGCGCCAGGCCAGTCTGTTCGACCAACCTACGATTCCTGAGAGCGCGGAGCCCGCCCCTCAGGCTCCTTCTGCCCAACCAGCGACGACTGGTTCTAGGGAGCCGGTCGGCTCATCAAAATCTTCTGCCCCTGCAAGATCCTCCGGCAAGCAAAAGGTTCAGCCTTCCATGGAGAAGTCCCAGCCTTCCAAGCGGAAGGCTAGCGCTTCTATCCGTATTGAGGAGCCGACGGAGGTAGGCCCGTCCTCTTCTGATTCTCCTGACCCAGAACCTTTGCAGAGGCGCCCGAGGACTTCTGCGTCGGGCTCTCACTCCCAACCTGCAGAGGCAACTGCCAGCCCGGCTGGAGCGAGCCGGTCAGCTGACGCACCGGGTTCGTCCCGCTCAGGGGGACAACGCTCGCAGCCATGTGGCTATGGCGTATATCTCCCCTCGGTCGACCCAGCGACCCCCTTCGAAGTCCAGCAGCGGCTTACCCTTTACGGGGAATTGGCGGACTGCTGGGAGCAGGGTATGAGGGAGGGGACTTCCAGGCCCCCGATCCGACTGGCAGACCAATTTCTTCAGGACGCTACGCATGTAAGTCCGATGCTTCGAAGCTTAATTACCTTGCTTCTTTCTAACATTTTTATTGTAGTTTTGGGCCTCCTGCTCGAGCGTCGCCTATTCCTTGGTTATCAACGCCAGGGGACGCCGAGCGGCCGAGCGGCGGCTCGAGGAATCGGAGCTCCGCCAGGCGCACGCTAAATTACCGGCCGGCGAGGAGGGAACAGCTATTCTCCGTTCGGAGATACTGGACCTTAAGGAGAAACTCCGTTCCGTCGAGGCGCTACTGACGGAGGAAACCACCCGAGCGGAGGCAGCCGAGCGGGCGTATGCCAGATCTTCCTCCCTGCACGCGACCCTTGAGAAGGAGAGGAAGAAGGCTTTGGCTATGCAGCGTCGTACCCGATGGGACCTCGACAAGAAGGCTGTCGAGGCCCAAGCCTTGAAGGCAGAACTGGACAAGCTGATGAAGTCTTCGGAGGAGCTCCGGATGACCCTGAACGAAAAAGAGCAAGAACTGGCGACTCGGGAGTCGGACTTGAATGCCAAAGAGAAGGCTTTAGACATACGAGGAGACGAGCTCCATTTGTCTGAAGGACTGCTGGCCTCTCAAGCCGTTGCCTTGGAGGAGAAGGACAAGGAGCTAGCTAACCTCCGGGCGGAAATTGACAGCCTGAAGCTGCATCAAGCAGGCGAGCCCGCCCGGATGGACGCACACCGCTTGGCTTACATCAATTCTAAAGAGTTCGGCAAGCAGTTGGGCAAGCGGACATCTGGCATGTTCAAGATGGGCTTAGAAAGCGCTGTTCTGCAGCTCCAAGAGAGCGGTCATCTGCCTGCCGACCTTCCTATCAATGCCGTCCAAGTGAGCCGGGTCAAGGAGCTGCTACCCAAAGACTTCTTCCAGCCTTTTACCTAAATGTTAACCGTGTAATCCTAAGCCGCCGGTTGGGGCTCTTCTTTTTGTAATGCTTCCGAGTCAATCAGCCATGAAGAGTATTTTCCTTTAACGAGTTATTTTAGATATTGATTAAGTAGATGTTGCCCGACCAGAGAGCCGAACTAAGCGCGGGATAATGGTTGTCAGGTAGCCGACCGGTCGATCTGACTAAGGTGTGAGTCACCCCACGCCCGGTCAGGGAACTAAGCTACTTTAGAGAAATGGCTGTGTAAGCTAGCCGACTGATTGGTGGTCTTTCCCGAGGGATGTGGATCGCCACACGCCCGGTCAGAGAGGTACACTAAGGAATCCGGCCAAGTAGAAGCCCACTGGTCGGGGGTTCGGCCTACGGGATGTGGATCGCCACACGCCCGACCGAATTCTGATACGCGCTTCTGGGCGGGCTGATGTTTTAATCAGTCGTCGCCTCAGGCTTCCAAAGGGAATCAACCTTCTGCGTGGGTCGCCACGCCTCCGGTCGGGAACCGCTTTAGGCTTCCGGATGGGCCAATCTTCCACGTGGGCCGCCACGTTTCCGACCGGGAACCAGTCCAGGCATCCGGATGGGCCAATCTTCCACGTAGGCCGCCCCGCTTCCGACCGGGAACCAGTCCAGGCTTACGAGTGGGCTGACACTTTAAGTCAGTCGCCGACTCAGGCTTCCAAAGGGAATCAACCTTCTGCGTGGGTCGCCACGCCTCCGGTCGGGAACCGCTTTAGGCTTCTGGATGGGCCAATCTTCCACGTGGGCCGCCACGTTTCCGACCGGGAACCAATCCAGGCTTCCGAGTGGGCTGACGCTCCCGGTCAGTCGCCGACTCAGGCTTCCAAAGGGCACCAACCTTCTGCGTGGGTCGCCACGCCTCCGGTCGGGAACCGCTTTAGGCTTCCGGATGGGCCAATCTTCCACGTGGGCCGCCACGTTTCCGACCGGGAACCAGTCCAGGCATCCGGATGGGCCAATCTTCCACGTAGGCCGCCCCGCTTCCGACCGGGAACCAGTCCAGGCTTCCGAGTGGGCTGACGCTTTAAGTCAGTCGCCGACTCAGGCTTCCAAAGGGCACCAACCTTCTGCGTGGGTCGCCACGCCTCCGGTCGGGAACCGCTTTAGGCTTCCGGATGGGCCAACCTTCCACGTGGGCCGCCACGTTTCCGACCGGGAACCAGTCCAGGCATCCGGATGGGCCAATCTTCCACGTGGGCCGCCACGCTTCCGACCGGGAACCAGTCCAGGCATCCGGATGGGCCAATCTTCCACGTAGGCCGCCACGCTTCCGACCGGGAACCAGTCCAGGCTTCCGAGTGGGCTGACGCTTTAAGTCAGTCGCCGACTCAGGCTTCCAAAGGGCACCAACCTTCTGCGTGGGTCGCCACGCCTCCGGTCGGGAACCGCTTTAGGCATCTGGATGGGCCAATCTTCCACGTGGGCCGCCACGTTTCCGACCGGGAACCAGTCCAGGCTTCCGAGTGGGCTGACGCTTTAAGTCAGTCGCCGACTCAGGCTTCCAAAGGGCACCAACCTTCTGCGTGGGTCGCCACGCCTCCGGTCGGGAACCGCTTTAGGCTTCTGGATGGGCCAATCTTCCACGTGGGCCGCCACGTTTCCGACCGGGAACCAGTCCAGGCTTCCGAGTGGGCTGACGCTTTAAGTCAGTCGCCGACTCAGGCTTCCAAAGGGCACCAACCTTCTGCGTGGGTCGCCACGCCTCCGATCAGGAACCGCTTTAGGCTTCCGGATGGACCAATCTTCCACGTGGGCCGCCACGCTTCCGACCGGGAACCGATCCAGGCATCCGGATGGGCCAATCTTCCACGTGGACCGCCACGCTTCCGACCGGGAACCAGTCCAGGCTTCCGAGTGGGCTGACGCTTTAAGTCAGTCGCCGACTCAGGCTTCCAAAGGGCACCAACCTTCTGCGTGGGTCGCCACGCCTCCGGTCGGCAACCGCTTTAGGCTTCTGGATGGGCCAATCTTCCACGTGGGCTGCCACGTTTCCGACCGGGAACCAGTCCAGGTTTCTGAGTGGGCTGACGCTTTAAGTCAGTCGCCGACTCAGGCTTCCAAAGGGCACCAACCTTCTGCGTGGGTCGCCACGCCTCCGGTCGGGAACCGCTTTAGGCTTCCGAATGGGCCAATCTTCCACGTGGGCCGCCACGCTTCCGACCGGGAACCAGTCCAGGCTTCCGAGTGGGCTGACGCTTTATGTCAGTCGCCGACTCAGGCTTCCAAAGGGCACCAACCTTCTGCGTGGGTCGCCACGCCTCCGATCGGGAACCGCTTTAGGCTTCCGGATGGACCAATCTTCCACGTGGGCCGCCACGCTTCCGACCGGGAACCGATCCAGGCTTCCGAGTGGGCTGACGCTCCCGGTCAGTCGCCGACTCGGGCTTCTGGAGGGTATGATGCGTCAGCCTGCGTCCCGTCCAGGTATGACTTGCCTTGTATGGCCGACCGACAATTTTCGGTTGGGAGAGCCTTTCGTTATAGCTAGAATGCTGCGTTTTACAAGATTGCATCACTCTAGGGCTCTCTGTACATTTTCAAGTGTAGGGCACTCCACGGTCGGTCAAGCCTCTTTCCATGTTCATCCTCCAAGTAGTAGGCGCCTGAATGCAATTTCTGCACTATCTTGAAGGGTCCGCCCCACTGTGGTTGTAATTTGCTAACATCACCGACCGGCTTTATACGTTTCCAGACTAGGTCCCCGGCGTGAAACGAGCGCGGCAACACCTTCTGGTCGTACCTTTGTTTCATACGCTGACGGTACGTGACATCCGGGCGGCTGCTTTTTCCCGGACTTCCTCTATGAGGTCAAGCTCTAAGCGCCTTCTTTCATCATTCCCTTCATCATAGCTTAACCGCCTGTCGGATTCACAGCCGACCTCGACCGGCACCACCGCCTCGCTGCCATAGACGAGGTGAAAAGGCGTCTGCCCGGTCGCCTCTCGGGGTGTGGTTCTGCTCGCCCAAAGGACCCCGGGCAGCTGCTCTACCCAGTTGGTTCCTGCATGATCCAGCTTTGTTTTGAGCCCTCTCAAGATTTCCCGGTTGGTGACTTCTGCCTGGCCGTTGCTCTGTGGATACGCCACAGATGTAAAAGCCTGATGGATGCCGTATGCCGAGCACCATTCTTTGATTTTCTTCCCTTGAAACTGCCGACCGTTGTCAGAAACCAACTTGTGGGGGATCCCGTATCTGCATAGAATGTTTTGCAACAAGAACTTAATCACCGCCTCCTCGGTGATCCTAGCCAGCGCCTCTGCTTCCACCCATTTAGAGAAGTAATCCACCGCGACCAACAAGAACTTCTTCTGGGCGGGGGCGATCGGAAACTGACCTACGATATCCATGCCCCATTGGTCAAACGGGCAAGAGACGGCAGATGTCTTCATTACTTCGGTTGGCCGGTGTGGCAGGCACTGGTGTTTTTGACATGAGATGCATGTTGCGGCCAACCGGTCGGCATCCTTCTGTAAAGTTGGCCAATAATACCCGGCCAACAGAGCCTTCCGGGCGGTGGCTCTACCCCCTGAATGATTACTGCAGACCCCCATATGGACCTCTCGGAGCACATAATCTGCGTCTTCACCGCTAAGGCATTTGAGCAATGGCCGGGCGTGAGCCCGTTTATAGAGGACATCTCCGACCATAGTGTATTGCGCGGCTCTCTTTCTGAACAGCCGAGCCTCCTCCCGGTCGGATGGTACTTCTCCCCTAGTCAAGAATGCAATCAATGGAGTTCTCCAATCGGTCTCCAATTCGATTTCTGCTTGCTGCTCGATTTGCATGACGAATAAAGCATGGCAGGCCGGCCGAGGGATCACCCAAGCTCTGACTGCGCTAGCTAATTTGGCTAGCTCATCCGCTTTCAAGTTGCTTTCCCGAGGGATCTTCTGTAAGAGTACCTCCCTGAAACCCGCCTTCAGCTATTCATAGGCATCGATGTACTCTTGCAGCCGGTTGCTGTTGACTTCGAAATTACCGGCCAGTTGCTGTATAGCAAGTTGCGAATCTGAGTATAGCCACACCCGGGTGGCGCCGACATGCCGGGCGGCTTGCAGACCGGCTATAAGTGCTTCATATTCAGCTTCATTATTCGTCGCCTTGTGTTCTAATCGCACGGACAGGTGTAGCCGTTCTTCTTCGGGTGAAACCATGAGAACGCCGATTCCGCTTCCTTGCCGAGAGGATGCCCCATCAACGTACACCTTCCATACGCCCTCGGCCTCATCGGGATGCCATTCCGTGAGAAAATCGGCTAAGGCTTGCGCCTTGATAGCCGGCCGGGGTTGATATTGTATGTCATACTCGCTCAGCTCAGTTGTCCACTTGACTAGCCGCCCTGAGGCGTCTGGGTTTGTGAGCACCCGACCCAAGTTACTGTTAGTCAATACAGTAATTGGGTGAGATAAGAAATATGGTCTGAGTCGCCGGGCGGCTAAGAACAGTATGTAGCCCAATTTTTCGAGTGTCGTGTACCGACACTCGGCTCCTTTAAATAAGTGGGCAAAGAAGTACACCGGCCTTTGCTCAGTTTTTTCTTGCCGGGCCAACACCATGCTGCCCGAGTCGGAGGAAGCTGCCAAGTATACATATAAATTCTCATTCGGCTCCGGCCGGGCGAGTGTCGGTAGCTCAGACAGATAAGCTTTCAGCTCCTCGAAGGCCCTGTCACATTCTTCGTCCCACTGAAATTTGGTGGCCCGGCGTAATGTCTTGAAGAATGGCAGACCCCGTTCGGCTGATCGGGAAATGAATCTGGACAGGGCGGTTATCCGCCCGGTCAGCCGCTGAGCTTCCTTGAGATTTCGTGGGGCCGGCATCTCTAGAATGACTTTACTTTGCCCGGATTTGCTTCATTCCCCGCTCAGTGACAATTACCGAGGAACTTCCCACTCGAGCCCCGAATAGACATTTGGCCGGGTTAAGCTTCAGGCCAAACCGCCGCAGAGTTTGGCAAGTCTCTTCGATGTCGGGGATTAGTTCTTCCGCCCGGGCAGTCTTGATAAGAATATCGTCGACGTATACTTCGACGTTACGCCCCATTTGCGACCGGAACACCTTGTTCATCATTCTTTGGTAGGTGGCGCCCGCATTCTTGAGGCCGAACGGCATGACGGTGTAGCAGTAGGTGCCGTCAGCCGTGACAAAGCTAACCTTCTCCTGGTCGGCAGCCGCCAGTGGGACTTGGTGGTATCCCTGGTACGCATCCAGCATCGATATGAACTCGCTGCCTGCCGTCGAGTCCACCATTTGATCGATCCGTGGAAGTGGGTAGCAGTCTTTCGGGCATGCACGATTGAGGTCTCGGAAATCAATGCATACCCGCCACTTGTCGTTGGGTTTGGCCACCAGCACCACATTGGCCAGCCAGGCCGGGAACTGAACCTCCCGGATGTGTCCTGCCTCCAACAGTCTTTCTATTTCCGCCCGGATGACTTGGTTCTGCGCGGCGCTGCGATCTCTTTTCCTTTGTTTTACTGGCCGCGCGTCCGGGTACACATGGAGCTGATGTTCTGCGACTTCCGGTCGGACCCCCTTCAAATCTTTCGCCGACCAGGCGAACACATCCTGATTCCGGACGAGGGAGTCGATCAGCGATTGCTTCAGCTCCTCCGGAAGTCCTGCAGCAATTTGTATCTTGGTATCTTCCCTACCGGGCAAAAGTTGTACCTCCTCTTTGTCCTCCCGCAATTCTGCCCAAGAGGAGGCTTGCACCATGTTGCAGCCGCTACCTACCCGCCTTGCCTTTTGACCTCCCGAGCGGACATCATCAGCATAGCAGCGCCGGGCCACGGTCTGATTGCCCTTCACCTCGCCGACTCTGTCACCGACCGGAAACTTCACCTTGAGGTAGTAGGTGGAGACCACCGCTTTAAATTCGTTGAGAGCCGGTCGATCGAGAATGGCGTTGTAGGCAGCTGGGGCATCCACCACAATCAGAAATGTGGTCCATCGGGTTCTCTTGAGTGGCTCCTCTCCAAGTGAGACGGCCAGCCGTATCTGTCCGATCGGCTGTACTTCGTTTCCCGTAAATCCGAACAGGGGAGTAGCCACCAACTCTAGCTGCGATAATTCAATTTGCAGTTGATCGAAAGCTCGTTTATATAAAATGTTTACCGAGCTGCCGGTGTCCACAATGGTGCGGTGGACTTCGTAGTTGGCGATGACAGCCGTGATGACCAGCGGGTCAACGTGCGGCACCTCCAATCCTTGCAAATCCTGCGGCCCCCAACTGATTTGGGGCCCTTGAGCTTGAGAGGTGCTGACTCCGACTTGGTGAATTTCCAGTCGGCGCACCTGCGTCTTTCTGGCTCGGTTGGAGTCGCCGCCGGTCGGACCACCGGAAATCACATTGACGCCTCCTCGGACGGCGTTCTGGTGATTAGCTTGATCTTCGTCAAGTTCCTCCACCTCTTCCTGCTCGGGCCGAGGAAACAATTGCCGGGCGGCGGGGGCATCCCGCCTTTGTCCTTGTTGGGCTGTGGCTCCCTGACCACGCCCGCGTCCCTGCGGGGTTTGTCGTCCTTGACCCCTGCCGAGTGGGGTCCGAGCTCTGCCGCCTGCTCGGCAGTCCTCAGTGTTGTGCGTATTACACTGGTGAAATGCACAATACGGTGCCCATCTGTTGGGCCAATTCCCCTGTGCCACCTGCACTTGCTGGGGTCTCATTCCGGGCCGATCGGCCGGTTGGGGACTGCGAATTGGTCCTCCTGGCGATCTGTGGTGTTGAGGTGCGGGCTGTGGGCTAACCATTACTTCCTTCCTCCGGGCGGCTTGCGCTTCCTCTACATTGATATACTTGACAACCTTCCCGAGCAGGCTATCGAAATCCTTCGGTGGTTTCCTGATCAGGGATCGGAAGAAATCACCCTCTTGGAGCCCTTGTGAGAAGGCGGTGACCAGTACTTCGGGCGTGGTATTGGGCACCTCTATGACTACTCCGTTGAACCTTTTGATGTAGTCCCGGAGTGATTCTTTCGGACCTTGCTTCAGAGCGAACAAATTGAGGCTGGTCTTATGATGCCTCCGACTGCTTGCAAAATGTTGCAGAAACAGCCGCTTTACCTCTGCGAAACTCCCAACTGATCCACCCGGGAGTCCGTCAAACCATCGTTGAGCCTGTCCGGAGAGGGTTGTCAGGAAAGCGCGGCATTTGACGCCCTCCGGGTATTGGTGTAACTGAGCGGCGCTTTCAAACTTCATGACGTGCTCCTCGGGGTCACTGGCCCCTGAGTACTCAGGCATGGTGAAGAATCGTAGATGCTTGGGAACGGGATCCCCAAGAATTTGCAAGGAGAAAGGGCTGTGAGTCGGATAGGCCGCGGCGGGGTCGGCTAAACCTTTCCCTTTATCTGGGCGCGCCTGATGCGCCAGGCTGGACGCTGAAGCTTCGGTCAGGGCCGAGTGGGCCTCGTTCCAAAAAAGTGCTCTGGGAAAATTAGGAATGAAGGGGTCGGGCTGAGCATCCATACCTTCTGAGTTTCCCCGCAAAGAGGGCCCAGGGGGCCGGGCCCCTTGACTACCGGTAGGCGGATGCGATTGTTGTGCCTTCTGTGTCCGGACAGCCATCAGCATTTCGTATTCTTCTGGCGAAAGAGTGACGGTCAGTGGATTGGGGTTTTCCATTCTTCGCTCTCGATCAGGCAGAAAGCCCTTCTTCTAGCGCCAAATTTGATCCTGTCGCCGAGCGTAGTGGAGCCGCAACCGGATGACGGTGTGGAGATGAGTGACGCGGATGCTGACTGGATGCCCTCGCTCAGAATGACGCAGTTGATGGGGGGTGTCCTCCGACCGGACGTAAGTAGACGTCGCCGGGTGCACGGCCGACTGGATGGAAGTAGACGCGCGCTGAATGACAGCGCCTTAGGGGGTGCCCTCCGACCGAACGGAAAGGGATGTCTCCTGGTGCACCTTCGACCGGATGGAGGTGGATGTCGCCTGGTGAACCGCCGACCGAATGGATGTAGACTCCGATGAACAGGAAAAATAATGGAGCACTGTAGATGCCGACGGGACGTCCTCGCGCAGAATGACAGCGCCGCAGGGGGTATCCTTCGACGGAACGGAAGCGGATGTCGCCTGGTGCACGGCCGACCGGCTGGAGGTGGACCTGCTGAGGAAGATGACCGTTAGCAACCTAGTCGGGAGACGTCCCGGCAAGGCACTCCGACGGTCAAGTCAGCACTCCGATGAGCAGTAAAAATGATGCAGTATGTAGACGAGGGGCTTCGCGCGCGTACCTGATAATGAGGAGGGGAGTGACTTATATAGCCGGGGAAAAGGACCAAGTCTGACCTGTGTCAGGATTCTCTGACCTGGTCGAGGGATATTCCCAGATTGTCTGCCGGGTGTCAGGATTCTCTGACGGAGTCAGGAGATATTGTATGATTCTGTCGATTTGTAGCCGACATTCCTTGTCGTATACTCCTTGTCTTATGTGAGGACACAGACAGGTGACCGGCGCCGCCTGACACAACGGCGTGACAGGGCGGCGTACCAGGGAGTGTCAGTTCACACAAATGGTGACAGCCAGTTATCTGCAGCTGGTGCAGGTGTGTTTTGTCTTTACCCCAGGGTGGTTCCGAGAGAGTGCCCGAGTGGGCACAGGGCATGCAAACCTGGGGGGACTATGTATGTGAAGGGTTGCCGGGCGGATGCACCCGAACGATTAGGCGTGTAGCCCTTATGTGGCCGGGCGGCAGTACCCGACTGAACGATTAGACGTGTAGCCCTTATGTGGCCGGGCGGCAGTACCCGACTAAACGATTAGGCGTGTAGCCCTTATGTGGTCGGGCGGCAGTGCCCGACTGGCTGGCATAGACCCTGGGTCCGGCTAGGGTGTCCAGCTGGCTACCCGCATAATGACATGGACCCTGAAGTCGGCCAGGTCGTTTGCCACGTTGGCTGTCCGTACGGTGCCAAAGATAGGGCGGGATCAGCCCCTATTGATAGCTCATCCTAATCTGGTGCTTTGGTTCCTGAGACATCTGCTCCACGTACTCCTCCTTCTGCCACTACTTAATCATCTTCTGAGATAACGGATGATCCTTCTTTCCATCGTCGTTAGTCCACTCATATTCAAAAGTCCACTAAATTATTAGATTTTGCTTACTCTTATTATTCTCGTTCTTTTGCTTCATTTGTTGCATCTGTTCATTATCTTTCTTAGCCTGTATCCTATAGAGAAGCTATTCATAACCCACTTTTGCAGAATACTATGGCTGAGGAACTAAATGCGCTGCATCAGACTCATACATGAGATTGTAGGACTGGTGCCGTCGATAGAGGGGGGTGAATATCGACCAAAAAATCTTCTCGCGGAAACTCATCTTACTTTCAAAATTCGTTCTAAATAGAGCATTAGTAGCACATCGAAAAATAGAAAAATAAAAGACAAAACAAACGACAGATTGCATGCGGGATTTTACTTGGTTCCCGACCCCCAGGGTCAGTACATCCAAGGCCTAAGCACGGGAACACCCGCCCACTAATAGTCTCCTTTCCGGACTTTTCGGAGGCAGAGAAACCCGTCTTACAGTGCCAGAATTACAAACAAAAAGATAGATAAATTTAACTACAAAAATATAAACTCAAATCGAACAAACAAAATTGAAACTCGGTCGATTTGGACCTCCAAAGCACCGCGCGCTTCCTCCTGGAGCCTCCCGATCGTAGAGCTTCGTCGTTAGCACTTTGTCGTCACTTTGGAAGCTTAGAATCGTGTTTGGAAGTCGTGTCTTGAGCCTTGGGGTCGAAGCCCCTTTTATAGGCTTCATGGGGGCACCGGTGATCACCGGGGCGCCTCAATGGGCTTTGTCAAATTTTATCTCCGCGCCGAACTCGTCGTAGCAGATAATCCCTTTGACTAGGGCGCCCTGGTTATCCAAGGCACCTCCATGAACCCAGGAGCCCCTATTGATGGGGGCGCCTGATTCCATTAGGGCGCCCCCATTGATGGGAGCGCCTAGGGACCCATTTTTCCAGCCTTTTGCCTGCTTTGTCATCACTTTTGGGTACCAGCAAGATACATGAATACAAGGCAAATACACATACAATCTTAGCCTTAATGAGTTGGTTCTGACTTCGGATTTCCACAAAACCCTAGGTCGAACCGACGTAAGTTCCCACTCCCGGGAACGCGTGTTTCACCTACTCCTTTCAGGAGACGGTTGCTACCCCTGTCCATTCGGGTGGACTTTTGCTTAGCCTCCGATACTCTCAGATCTCGAGACGTCCGAACCTCGACCCGTCTCTACTTCTGTCGTTAGTCATCGCTCAGCTAAGTTGCTCAATCCCTCGAACTAAGACTTCGTGCCCAAACCCTAGGTCCAGGACTTCGGTGCCCAACCCTCGGCCAGGACTTCGTACCCAATTCCCCGAACCAGGTGTTCGGTGCCCAACCCTCGGCCATGACTTCATGCCCAATTCCTCGAACCAGGTCTTCGGTGCCCAGTCCCCGACCAGGACTTCGTGCCCAACTTCCGGTCAGGACTTAGTTGCCCAGCCCGCGGCCAGGACTTAGTGCTCAATTCAAATGAACCAGGACTTCGTGCCTACTGCCTAGGATAACTAGGACTTTGGTTCACTTTGGTACTCCTTTGCTCACCCTTCCCTTGTTCAATGTATCACTGACTTAAGTATATTGTCAAACATTAAAAGACTTGGAGGAGGACATTACTGATGCATCTTGCACCAACAGAGATTTGGTAACATCGCCACCAGGAAAACATACAATTGGTTCTCGTTTGGTCTATAAGATCAAAAATTAAATCTGATGGTTCTATTGAGTGGTATAAAGCTCGTCTTGTTGTTAAAGGTTATTCTCAGGAGTGTGGCATGGATTAAGAGGAAACTTATGCCCCTATTGCTAAAATAACCATAGTTCGTATGTTAATTGTTGTTGCTTCTATTCATTAATAGAAAATATCTCAGATGGATGTCAAGAATGACTTCTTGAATGGTGATCTTCAAGAAGAAGTGTATATAGTGTCTCTTCCTGGAGTTGCTCACCAACCTGGTAAAGTTAGCATGCTTCACAAAGCCCTCTATGGACTAAAATAAGCACAACGTGCTTGATTTATGAAGTTCTCTACGATGATTACTTCTCTTGGTTTTGTCCCAGTAATCATAATTCGACTTTATTTGTCAAGTGTACATGTGTAGGTCGTATACTTTTATCTTTATATGTGGATGACATGATAATTACTGATGATAACTTTGATGGAATTGAGTCTTTAAAATTTGAATTAGCTTATTGCTTTGCTATGAAAGACTTGGATTTACTATACTATTTTCTGAGAACCGAGATAGTCCCTTTGCCAAAAGGTTATTTCTTGTCTCAGTTAAAGTCCATAGATGATCTATTGAGCGTGTGCGTCACATTGACAATAGAATAGTTGATACTCCTCTTAAGACCAATGCTCAGTACTCTCCTTCAGATGTTTCTCCTTTTTTAGATCCTAACTTGATCTACCGTACAATTGCTGGAAGATTAGTTTATCTTGCTGTGACTTATCTTGATATTGTGCATACTGTGTATGTGGTTAGTCAGTTTGTCACTGTACTTATCATAGTTCATTGAGCTATTGTTCTTCGTATTCTTTGGTATCTTCGAGAAATTCAGTTTTAGAGTCTTGTATTCTCTTCTACTTCCTCGTTAGAGTTATGTGCATACTTTGATGTTAATTGGGCAACGACCCTACGAATCGTAAATCAACCACCGACTTTTGCATTTTTCTTGGAGATTCTCTTATCTCTTGAAAGAGTAAGAAATAAGATGTTATTTCTAGATTTTCCACAAAAGCTGAGTATCGTGTCATGATTACCACCATTTGTGAGATTGTTTGGCTATGTTAGTTGTTTGCATAAATGAAAATTTTTCTTCGGCAATCTATAGCTCTTCATTGTGATAATGAGAGTATCATTCAGATTGCGCACAATATAGTTTTTATGCGTGAACAAAACATATTGAAATTGATTTTCATTTCACTTGTCATCATCTACAGCTTTGTACTATTATGTTGTATTTTGTTCCTTCATCGCTGTAGATATTTGATATGTTTATCAAGAGTCATTCCGCTTCGTGCTTTCATTTTTTGTCTGACAAACTCTCAATACTTCTAACGGTAAGATCTTGAGTTTGATGAGAGATAATAAATTATATATATATTATAAAAATTATTTGTTTATAATTTTCAAAATATTTTAATTTTTCTCTTTCAATTTAGGATTTAGAATTTATACCCTTAATAATTTATCATTTTACATAATTGCCACCATAGTTTTAAATAAAATTTTATATTTTCATATAATTTATATATTCATAATTTTTTATAAATTTTTATAAATTTATATAAATTTGTCATTTTTTTATATTTTTATTTTTATTAATTATATATTTTTTAACATATATATTATTAAAAAAATAATTTTGATATAATATTTAAAATATAATAATAAATATATAAAACATTATTGATGGTTATCAAAATTATATTTAGATAATTAAAAAAAATAATTTATATAGTTTAAGGATATTGTTGTCATTTAACTAAAAATTAAGCTTGGAAGTAATTATTCACCAAACACTCACACTTTACCTTGTATCAGCTTTTAGCTTCTATTTCCAAACACTCCATGCTTTAGCTTCTCATTGACTTCAAGATAATCTCTACAAGAATCAATTTTCAAGAAGTGAAAGTTCTCCCAAACACTCCTTTAGAATGTTTTAACCTATTTATATAAGACTTTCTATTCTATATTTGAGTTTTATACAATTTTTTTTTTTCATTTTTCTCAATTTAGGAAAGAGAATATACGTCAATCTATATATATATATATATATATATATATATATATATATATATATATATATATATATTCACATGATCCACCTCCTCCTTTTATCGTCTTCGTTTCTACATCAGATCAAGCATCGACACGCCTCAAGCGTAAGATGCCGGAGCAATTCCCGTCCTGCTTCGGTGCTTGCTACTCCAGTGGGGCCTCTCCGTCGGCTGAGGCCGGACCCAACCTGACAACATCGATCTACGAGACTCGTCTCGGCGTCGCCGCCCTCACCTGGTCCCGCGCCCTCCTCGGCCTCACTCTTGCAGCCGACCTCTGCCTCTCCGACCCAGACGAAGAGGACGCGGAGTCTCTTCGGTTCCGCGTCCGACCTTGGTTCCTTTGGAATCAGCGCGGTTCACGGCGATTCAGCCTGATCAATGATCGCTCCTCGCATCGTTGCGTGGATTTCACGTGGGATCTATCGCACGCAAGGTTTTGCACAGGCAGCGGCGCCCGTTCCGAGCCTGCCTCTCGGTTCTTCGTCGCCATCTCGGTCGACAGTGAGATGCTACTCGTCGCCGGCGATCTGATCGAGGAAGCGTACAAGAAGAGCAGGGCCAGGAGGCCGCCAACAGCAGCTCCCTTCTCCATCCCCGCTGCCCCTACCTCAAGGAGGGAACACGTTGGGCTGGGGGGTCCCGGCGGACGTCGGTCATACCGCACAGTGGCGCGGCTCGGCGGCAGAGAGCGGGTGATCTCGATCGATCTGGGCGTCAAGGAGAAGGATTGGGAGGAGGGTATGGCGGTGTCCGTCGACGGAAAGAGGATCCTCCACGTGCGGCGCCTCCGCTGGAAATTCCGCGGCACGGAGAAGGTGGAGGTAGAGGGCGGCGGTTGGATCCAGGTGTCATGGGACCTTTACAGCTGGCTTTTCCAGACCAAGAATGACTCGGCCACCTCCGGTGGCGCCGCCTCCCCGTTGGCTGAGAACCAGCGCGCAATGTTCATTTTCCGGCTCGAGGAAGATCAAACTCGGAATCCAGACGGGGTGCATTCCGGGAATAAAGGGACGACCTCGAGGAATCTCCACGGGAAGACGAACGAATGGAGCGAGAATAGCAGCAATTATGCCGGGCGCGGAACGGTAAGAATGAGACAGAGGAGGAGCAGAAGTCTTTTGCACAAGACAACCTCCTCCTCCTCGTCAACCTCGTCTCCTTCGTCGGCGAGCAGCTCGACGGTGTCGGAGTGGGCGAGCCAGGAGGAGGAGGACTTGCAGAGGCAGAACGGATTCTCCCTGCTGGTCTACATCTGGAAGAACTCGATATCCTGAGTCCTCTCCCTTCGTTTTCTTTTCCCAAATCCATTCAATTTCCGCGTCGATTGCCGTTCTGTTTCCTACATCCTTGAATTTCATTTTGAGATCTTCAGCAGATTCATTGTAAATGTATGTTTTCTTGGACTTTTCTCAGGGTTATAATGTGCAATATCATATAAATTAAGTAGTGGACATATATCTGTTCAACAATTTTATCTCTGACCTTTATTTTGTTTATTTGTGTGTCCTTCAGCAGGTGATAATCAGTATACATTCATAATTTCTTAAAAAAATATTGTTATAGACGAATAGATATATTTGCCCGGAAGGTTTGACGTGACAGCTTTGAATCATTCTTTCTATCCTTTTACCAAGAACGGAGACCCAAGTTATGCCCAGCTGTCGAGGCAGTACTATACGGATCGTTTTCAGCGGAGAAATAATGTCGATACGTGTGTCGACCGAGTGGATGCTGATCGACCTGCCAACTGCGTGTCATTTTGATCTACAAATTAATTGTTTCACGTAATGAACCAAAGAGATAAGTAATGGTGAGGACAGTGACAACGAGAACGATCCATCCACATCGGCCATATACTTCACCCTTTCAGCGGATGAGTGTCGCACAACAAAGGAAAGGAACAGTGTCGCCTACGAGGTCACTGTGTTGCAGTGCACGTAGTACTCTCGCGTGACACGATAGAGGGGAGAGTCATGGGACAGTGCATGTGAGGCGTGAGTAGTTTTTTTGTCGGGTAGCGCCGTGAACAACGTGGAGAGACGGATCGCTTATAGCCCACAGTTTTGTACAGTTGGCGTCGTCGCTTGGCGAGACTGGTGGAAGAGGCACGCATGTTCTCCCGCCGTTTCTTATCCAGCAGTACTCGCTGCTGTCCTGGAACTGCAGTATGCGATACGTATTCGATCAATCATGCGACAGCGATCTACATTAGATCCGGTCCAGAATTATTCTTCGGCAAACCCGGCCAAGCGGTGGTTGAGAAAGCAGGAGATCATAGACAAAAGCAGACTTGGATTTAGAGGAAGCTGACTGCAAAGTCCCCACCTCCTTTTCCCATCTCACACGAACCACACTTTGCGAAAGCTCATTTGAGATGTATGAAAAAGAATTTCTGCAAAAGTTCATCTGGCATATATATTGATGTACATCATCTAGACGTATCTCCTTAGGTCAAAAATTATGTTGAGTTATTAGTCAAATTACTCGCAGGGTGTCAAATTCAGTATAGAAAGAACTCGAGTCTAAACAAACCCGCTCAATATACTCATCTCAAAGATTCGAGTTTAACCAAGACAAGTCAGCTATTACGGGAGTGTTTGGGAGAGCTTCTGCTACTTGATTTTTAGATTCTGGCTATACAGAATCACTTTTGAGTGTTTGGGAAGGCTAGATTCTGCTTTAGCTTCTGTTACTTTTGCTCAGAAGTTAGAAGCAAGAATTTGATGCTTCTACCTGCTTCTGCTTTTTTATTTATGATATAACATTAAAAAATAATATTTATATCCTTAAATAATATAACATTTTACCTGATTGTCACTTTACCTGATTGTACTAATATTTATTTTTAAATAAAATTTTATATTTTTAAATAAAATTTTATATTTTTATAAAATTTCAATCATATTATACATTTTCAGAATTATATATATATATATATATATTATATTTATATAAATTATATTATTTTTTATTTTTTATTTTTTCTTAATTTTATATATTTTTCAAAAATTTAAATTATAAAAAAATTAATTTTAATACTATATTTAAAATATAATAATAATTATATCACTATTTAAAATATAATAATAATTACGTGAACCAATTATTGATAGTATCGAAATTATATTTAAATAATTAAAAAATGATTAATTTATATAGTTTAAGGATATTATTGTCATTCAATTAAAAATTAAACTTAGAAGCAATTATTCTCCCAAACACTCAAACTTTATATTGTATCAGCTTTTGGCTTCTATTTTCAAACACTGCTTACTTTAGCTTCTTCCTAATTAACTTCAAGATAATCACTACAAGAATCACTTTTCAAGAAGTAAAAGCTCTCCCAAACACTCACGTAACGTCGTCTCAGCTTTAGCTGACCGACATCCTCTCTGTCTCTACCTTAGTTCTTGACATAGCGTATAACACGGCCTCAGTGCCGTCATCGTTCCGATCTTAATATCAGCTGTCGACATCCTCCATGTCTCGACCTTAGATCTCGACATCCTCTATGTCTTGACCTTAGATTTTGACCTCCACCATGCCTAAGTGTCAATCGCGGACATCACCCATGCCTCGGTCTCAGTCGCCAATATCGTCCCGGTCACAGTCTCAGTCACTGATATCCTCCATGCCTCAGTCTCAGTCGCTAACATCACTCTTGACTCGACTTCAGGTGCCGACATCCTTCCAATCTCAGTCTCATTCGTCGACATCCTTCTTGTCTTAGCCTTAGATCTCAACATCGCCCCTGGATCATGTTCAATCGCCGTCATCGTTTCGGTCTCAGCTTTAATCGTCGACATCCCCTATGTCTCAACCTTAGATCCGGACATCTCTCCTGGCTCAGCTTTAATCACCAACATCATCTCGTTTCGAACTTGATCTCGACCTCAGTCGTCAACATTGTCCTAATCTTGGCCTAAGTCATAGATATACACTATGTTTCAGCCTTAGATCTCGACATCCTTTAAATCTTAGTCCCAATTGTCAACATCATCCCTATCTGAGCCTCAGATTTCGACATTCTCTATGTCTCAGTTGCTGACATCGCCCTTAGCTTGGCCTCAATTGCCGACATCATCCTGGCCAACATCCTCCTTAGTTCGACCTCAATATTATCTATCCTCAAGGTCACTCAACATAAACATCATTTTCTCATCCACGAATTAAACCCATACGTACCCTACATTGGCTCACTAAAAACATGTGAAGGGCATGTGGATAAAGAGGCAGCATAACTGCCTCATTGATGAGGCCGTCTTTCGGGAGATGCAGACAGTGACTGCAAATATCTAGAACACGTGACGCTAGATGAGTGGAGAGGTGGTTAAGTGGTTTTTGGTCTCCTAAATGTCCTTCAAGCATGTGACGCTTGATGAATAGAGAGATAACTAACAGAGTCGAATATGGTCTCTTTACTAGCTCATACGAGGATAATGAATGAGAATGCAACGTTTGACGTAGAAATGCTCTTCTAACAGTTAATAAATCCCAGCTGAGAAGATAAGTGCAAGGGAACTCTCCTTAGCTCGCGAAGCTCTCTTTCTTTTTTTTCTTCCTTCTCTAGTTTCGTACCTCAAGCAAATTTCAACTCGAGCGTCAGACTTATCTGTCGAGATCCCTCCCCTGCGCCATTTAACTTTCGGTTGAAGTGCTTTTCAAATCCTGTCATCCTCCTCATTAGAGCGGTTAGACAGGCTGACCCGTAGTAAGGTAGACCGACCCATAACGGGCCAACTATTTAGCGGGGGAAAGGGAGACTAGTCATTTTGACGGATTGGGAAATCCACAATTCAACTCAAAACGAGTTGTGCATATGTGAGTCAAACCCCGAGCCCACTAAAAAAATAAAAGTATATATGGTAAAGATTAAAATTTTTATGTTTGGTTACATATTAGGCTCAAATCAACAAGCCCATTGAATTTTTCACTTTAATTTTAAGTTTTGGATTTTTTTTTTCAACCCGCAGGCTAATTCAAACCCGTCGCAAGTTGACCCAAGCCCGTCACAGACCCGCAGAATTCACGGACCCAAGTGGGTCAGTGGGTCGGACCACTGGATTCATTTTTAAATGAGTTGATAATATTTCAATATAACCTGATTAAATTATTTTATAGGACGAGTCTGCTCGACGAGTTTAACTCAGATTGATGAGTCTATTCCTCACCGGCGATCTTGGCGGAGCATGTACGTCAGTACATTTATTGATTAGTGGCTTCACATATTTGGCTAGAACATAAATCATAGTTGATTTGGATTATATAAATTTGTCATACAAATAATATTTAATGCCTAAATACAAAAGTACAAAATATTATCTATATTCTACATTGATATTTACATCATATTTAAATAATAAATAATAGTACATAATATGAAATAAGATAATTAATTAATGTGATGATGACAATGAAATATGAGCTATTTTAAGAATGTCAATTTGTAATAATTTGAATAAATATGATAGGATTTATATTTTAATTTGATTGAAATATAAATCAAAATAATTGAGTTTTTTTAAAAATAAATTTCTAAATTATGGAATTGAATTTTTAAATTAAATCGATTGATCTATTATTTTGATTTAATCAAGATTTTGTTACTAGATAACACACAAAAATACAAATCACAATCAAAATCCTCATACGGACTTGGGAATTTTGCTTTGTATAGGGCTTTTTAATGGATTTTTTTTATTAGTTAGTACTACATATCTAATTTATACCGATTAATTTAGAGGGCGTTGTTCTCGTCTGGTTCCGCTTAAAACTTTACATAAAAGACTTTATTTAAGACTTTTGATAAAACTATTTTTGTGGCTTTTACCCTTGAGGAAGATATTTTATGCAAAGCAAACATTAAGAAACTGATCCTATTAAAGTTGTTCAGTTGAACTAGAAACAAAACTTTTACCTTTAACAATGAACTAGTGTCCCAGAAAAACTGAATAGACTCCTACCATCTATTTAATTTTGAGCAAAGGCATGGCGAGACATTCTCCCTGAAATTGCAGCTGCGAGTGCAGTTCTAAAATTTTGATCTTTTGTCAACCTCGAGGCCATTTGTTCGAGCAGAACTGGCCGGAACTCCGGCAACGTCGACTCTTCCTGCCTGCTGAACTTCCCATCATCTCGCCAAAATCCCTGCTGCGTGAGATCGAGTGTGATCGTCGGGCATGAAGAGCTGATCGAAACGAAGTATGGCAATGATCCACTCTGCATCGAACCAACTCCTTGTGAAAACTGACCGTGCTCGTGCTCACCTTCATATGTTGCTACCAAAATAGATTGATCTTCCGCAGCTCTCTGCACCTAATCAGAGCATGAATCAGAATGAGTCAATAAACAGAAAATAGAAGAGAGTTTTTTTCAATCTCGGTTAGTTTATTTTACCTTTTTCTTTACTGGGCATGTAGGTGCAAATGAGCACCTGTAGTAGGCTCTTGGAGATGGATTGTCTCTCGTTATCTTCTGCCCATATTTTCTCCAACGATACCCATCCCTCACCACCAGGCTCAAATCTGATGGATCAGTTTGCACATAGACTTTGGAGATCTTTGGTTTGGGATCTTCCCTCATTCTCTTGAACGAGCAATCTTCACTTGGATTGCCACTGATTTGGTTAAAACTGTCAATCTCCGGGGTACGGTTCTTCCTCTTCTGGGAAGCAGATACGGCTGTTACCAGGTTAAAGAACTGACCACAGAGAGCAGTGTAGTTCGCCTGCATGCTGCTGACCATCTCAGTGAGCATTTTATTCTCCTTGCTCATTTGATTCAACTTGGCTCTGACTATGCCAACCTTTGATTTCAATGCGAGGTGATAATCAAACTTCAATGCTATAAATGCTTCAAAAAGAACATAGAATACTTAGTATTAGCAACCAACTCACCTCATGTTTGTTTGCTGAAACAATTTGTTCATTAGTACCCTTTGGGAGAGTCTCCATCTACGAGCAATATGAGGATGTAAGGAGCACAAGAGTGTTCCTTGTAGACGAACGTATATATAGGGTGAAGAGTTTGCAGCGTCAGAGTGATTCGGTGAAGACGAAACGAGCCAAGATTTAATTCCAATCACTTTGAACGAGCCAAGATTTAATTCCAATCACTTTGAAAACCAAGGAATGAGAAAGTCTTCTGCTCAGTTAAAGAAGTCTACTGACAGTTTAAGAAGAGAGTGAATTATCGAATTGGCTGAAGACTTGGGCAGTCGGTCAAGTCGAGGAGGGCTTGCCAATAATGAGAATGGAAGAAATTGGAGTGCCGACTCAGCCACCGAAAAGATTGACCAAGAAATGCAATAAATCTTAGCCTATTGAAGGCTTTAATCTTCAATGTCAAGGTCAACATTTGCTTTGTCTTTTAGACTTTCTAGGACTTGTTAGTTTCATAGTTTGGCATCTATTTCTCGCATGACACAGTCGTGGACATTACGAGTCGACGGGCATATCTTAGCAGGTCAATAAAAGGGAACATTTCTTTAGTCCTCTAAAGATAATTAATAAAGAAGATTTGTGTCTGCGTCACTCCCACGCACTCCAATAAAATCACACAAAATAAGAAACATTTGTGAAAGAAAAAAAAAATTCAATTCTTTCTTCTTGATCAAAGGTAGGGAGTTTGTTGGGTTCTAAGTCAAGTATCTTGTTTTGCTTCCAACACTTCTAAGAGCTCTGTCACTCTCCTACTTTGAACTTTGAAGATTAATGGGCTAAGGCTTGCAAGACTTCCTGAAGGCTGATGAAAAAAAATTGAGTCCAGATTGCCAGGTCTTGAACAACACTCTCAGATTCAACACTTAACCGAAAATGATAGAGTTGAGTTTGCACTGATCAAAGAACAGTTGGATGGTTTAATAAGGAATAAGGCAGGCAGAACATTTGGCTACGCACAGTGACAACAATCAAGAAGTAAAAACTGAACATATCTCAATGGCATACAATAGAGAGCTTGGAAAACTGAAATCACAAGGGTCAGATGGGATTAATGCAGATTTCAAGTGCAGTAACTGGAATACAATCAACAAAACTATAGCAGAATTTTAAAAACTACCGTCTTCTTGCTCTAGATTGGGTTAGGGTGACCTAAAGAATGTGGAAAGAGTGATTAAATCCCTTCCTTGTGAGTTAATTGGTGTACTCACTATAATCACTAAAATTTAATTATGCTTTGTTCGTATTTGTAATTGTGTGATTTGGGCAATATAATTAGAGATTTTGATCCATAATCATTGATTGATGTTTAACATGCTATCATATTATGTCATGTATGATATTAAACTTTAAAAAATGTATAATATTAATTTATAGCACAAATAACTACTTGCAGACTACTACTGCTCGTTGGTTGCAACAGCAGGATGCTGTGTTATGAAGAAGGCCGGAAATTTATTTGAGATAAAGTTCGGTTGAGTAAGCAGAGAAGTAGCTTCATTTTGCGGCAATGGAGACTCTGCAACCAACCGACGCTTGGCCACCTAAACGGTTAGGTGTGTGAATGAGACTCGAGCCAAAGACTCACCACCACCCTCGATCGAATCAGACCTTGCATGCCTACAAAAGCCGGCAACTTCTTCCTTCCCAATTCATCCATCCATCCATCCCTCTCACTCCCCAAACGCAGCTCCACCAATGGAGGCGAGCGCCGGACTCGTCGCCGGATCCCACAACCGCAACGAGCTCGTCCTCATCCGCGGGCACGAAGAGGTAGGGACTAGTGCGATCGCGCAACAGTTTGGCGACCCGTGTGTTAGCTTGCTGTGTAAACTTCTCTTTTGATGGTGCAGCCGAAGCCGTTGAAGGCGCTCAATGGTCAGGTGTGTGAGATATGCGGGGACGAGATCGGGTTGACCGTCGACGGGGATCTCTTTGTGGCGTGCAACGAGTGCGGGTTCCCCGTTTGCCGGCCGTGCTACGAGTACGAGCGACGGGAAGGAACTCAACTTTGCCCACAGTGCAAGACCCGCTACAAGAGGCTAAAAGGTTAGCCCTTTGTCTCGATCATCTGCTTTCGATTCATGAAAGCTAGCTGACTATCTCGACATGCTATGCACGAAGGGAGCCCAAGAGTGGAGGGAGATGAAGATGAAGAAGATGTGGACGACATCGAGCATGAATTCAAAATGGAAGAAGAGCAAGGCAAGAAGCAGCAGCAACCTCTGCTAAACAAGCACATCACTGAGGCGATGCTGTATGGGAAAATGAGCTATGGCAGAGGACCTGAAGACGAAGAAAACAATACTCAGTTCCCTCCCATCATAACCAGCTCGCTCTCTCGTCCGGTAAGCTGAAACTTTCTCTTTATAATTCGAACTACGGTACATCTAAATGTGATTCGATATGCAAACTCAGGTGAGCGGGGAGTTCCCCATAACAAATGCTGGTAACCATGGAGACTTCTCATCAACGCTGCACAAGCGTATCCATCCATATCCACTGTCTGAGCCAGGTATACTACGAGTGATTGCAAAAGGTCTTAATAAGTTGCAAGAATTAACATTTACGTAAGTGGCTGATTAGCAGGGAGTGCAAGGTGGGATGAGAAGAAAGAAGGCGGGTGGAAAGAAAGAATGGAAGAGTGGAAATCGAAACAAAATTTGCTTGGAGGTGATCCAGATGAAGTCGATCCTGAGATTGCCCTGTATACCCTTCTTTTTTTGTTTGTTTCTTTCTTTGTTTCTTTTTTCTCTCTGTCTGAAACTTTTATCACGATCATTGTCTTGATGCAGAATGGACGAAGCGAGACAACCATTGTCAAGGAAGGTGGCAATAGCTTCAAGCAAGATCAACCCCTACCGCATGGTGATCGTTCTCCGTCTCGTTGTTCTAGCATTCTTCCTCCGGTACCGGATCCTTCACCCGGTGGAGGACGCGATCGGGCTCTGGTTGACCTCGATCATATGCGAGATTTGGTTTGCTATCTCTTGGATTCTCGATCAATTCCCTAAATGGTTCCCCATCGACCGCGAGACTTATCTCGATCGCCTCTCCCTCAGGTGCACGCCCAAGTCCAAATTTCTTCATCGAACACCTTGCAGCTTTATACAGGAGACTTGACTGCCACTTTGTCCCATCGCAGATATGAGCGGGAAGGGGAGCCGTCGATGTTATCGCCCGTGGACATCTTCGTGAGCACGGTGGATCCGTTGAAGGAGCCTCCACTGGTCACTGCCAACACTGTGCTCTCCATCTTGGCTGTTGACTATCCGGTGGACAAGGTGTCTTGTTATGTGTCGGACGATGGAGCTTCGATGCTCACATTTGAGTCGCTCTCGGAGACAGCCGAGTTCGCCAGGAAATGGGTTCCCTTCTGCAAGAAGTTCAACATCGAGCCTCGAGCTCCGGAGATGTACTTCTCGCAGAAAATGGACTACCTCAAGGACAAAGTCCAGCCCACCTTTGTTAAGGAGCGCCGAGTCATGAAGGTGCACATTTGAATCAGCACAAATTCCTTGCCTTTGCAATCATTCAATCTTATACAGTGGTGAAATTTTTGGGCAGAGGGAGTACGAAGAGTTCAAAGTTCGGATCAATGCGCTGGTGGCAAAAGCCATGAAAGTCCCTACTGAAGGCTGGATCATGCAAGACGGTACGCCATGGCCGGGCAACAACACGCGGGATCACCCCGGCATGATCCAGGTCTTCTTGGGACACAGCGGAGGCCATGACACCGAGGGCAATGAGCTCCCTCGCCTGGTCTACGTCTCGAGAGAGAAGAGGCCGGGGTTTGAACATCACAAGAAGGCCGGCGCCATGAATGCCCTGGTACATCACGCTCACTGTTTCAACATTTGGATTTCAAATGCACACTTCTTCTCTGATGTCGCTGCGAACTAGCAGATTCGCGTGTCCGCAGTTCTAACGAATGCCCCATTCATGCTCAACTTGGACTGTGATCACTACATCAACAACAGCAAGGCCGTGAGAGAGTCCATGTGTTTCTTGATGGACCCTCAGATTGGCAAAAGAGTGTGTTTCGTCCAATTTCCGCAGAGATTCGACGGCATCGATAGGCACGATCGATATGCAAACAGAAACACAGTCTTCTTCGATGTACGTACGGTTCGACAATCCTTGTTTCCCATAGTTAGCAACAAGTAGTACTCAATCATTGACGCCGATCCGTTTTGCTTCTCCAGATCAACATGAAAGGTTTAGATGGAATCCAAGGGCCAGTGTACGTGGGGACAGGATGCGTCTTTAGGAGACAAGCTCTCTACGGCTACAACCCTCCGAAAGGACCCAAACGCCCCAAAATGGTGACCTGCGACTGCTGCCCCTGCTTCGGCCGTCGCAAGAAACTCAAGTACTCCAAAAGTACTGGAGCAAATGAGTCGACCGCAGTCGATGGAGGTGATTTATTGCTCGGACACTCGCAGTTTTAATCGCTAACCACTAGTAAAGGATCTAATTAGTTAACTTTGATCTTAGGACTGGACGAGGACAAGGAGCTGTTAATGTCGCAGATGAACTTTGAGAAGAGATTTGGGCAATCAGCAGCGTTTGTCACGTCGACACTGATGGAGGAAGGTGGAGTGCCTCCCTCGTCCAGCCCAGAAGCCTTGCTCAAAGAAGCCATTCATGTCATCAGCTGCGGCTACGAAGACAAGAGCGATTGGGGACTTGAGGTAATTAATGGACAAAGAATGTGAGTCGATATATCGATCATTTTATGAATGCAATTACAGGCGAATTTAAGGGAGGTGGATTGTGGTCCGGTGCAGATTGGCTGGATCTATGGGTCGATCACAGAGGACATCTTGACCGGGTTCAAGATGCACTGCCGCGGCTGGCGGTCAATCTACTGCATGCCGAAGCTGGCGGCGTTCAAAGGTTCAGCTCCGATCAACCTCTCGGACCGGCTGAACCAGGTGCTGCGGTGGGCGCTTGGGTCGGTGGAGATTTTCTTCAGTCGCCATAGCCCAGTGTTGTATGGCTACAAGAACGGCCACCTCAAGTGGCTGGAGCGGTTCGCCTACGTCAACACCACCATCTACCCTTTCACCTCCCTTGCCCTCTTGGCTTACTGCACCCTCCCCGCCGTCTGCCTACTCACCGACAAGTTCATAATGCCGACGGTAGGTGTATCATTTGAGGAAGTGGCGTGATTTATATATTGAACTGCTGGCTGCCGGTGGGTGCATGTGCAGATTAGCACATTCGCCAGCCTCTTCTTCATCGCGCTGTTCATATCCATCTTCGCGACGGGCATCCTGGAGCTGCGGTGGAGCGGGGTCAGCATCGAGGAGTGGTGGAGGAACGAGCAGTTCTGGGTCATCGGAGGAATCTCCGCCCACCTCTTCGCCGTCATCCAAGGACTGCTCAAGGTGCTCGGCGGGATCGACACCAACTTCACCGTCACGTCCAAGGCGACGGACGACGAGGAGTTCGGGGAGCTGTACGAGTTCAAATGGACGACCCTGCTCATCCCGCCCACCACCGTGCTCATCATCAACATCATCGGCGTCGTGGCCGGCATCTCCGACGCCATCAACAACGGGTACCAGTCGTGGGGCCCGCTCTTCGGGAAGCTCTTCTTCTCCTTCTGGGTGATCCTCCACCTCTACCCCTTCCTCAAGGGGCTGATGGGTCGGCAGAACAGGACGCCCACCATTGTCGTGATTTGGTCCGTGCTCTTGGCTTCCATCTTCTCGCTGCTGTGGGTGAGGATCGACCCCTTCGTCATCAAGACCATGGGACCTGATACAAGACTGTGTGGAATCAACTGTTAATTAAGCTGCTACGTCTCTTCAAAAACAAAAACAAAAACAAAAACAAAAATACTGGTGTTTGCTAAGCTGGCGCTGTACTCTTAAAGTGGATTTTGTACCTCATATGACTTTATATACCAACATTTGATGTGAAGAATCAGATATTTTTAAATTTTTTATTTTACTTTTTTGTTGTTGCTTTGGATTGAATTAAAAGAAATAGCCTCTTTTTTTTTTATGGTTACCGGATTCGAGAACTAATCGGAATGGATCTCCAGGTATGTTTTTTTAAATTTATTCGGATAATTAATAAAAAAAATTTATGAGACCAATTAATTATTTATACGATTAATCGGTACGAAAAATTGAATATATGAATTATAAAAAATATGTTTAAAAATAATTTTCTAAAACCATTAACTACTAGGGGTGTAAATGAGCTAAGTCACTCATGAACTATTCGGATTTCGATTCGAAAAAAATTCATTCGAATTCGTTCGATTAAGTTAACGAGCCAAGTTTGAGCCTGATTTCAAGCTCGAAAATATTATCAAGTCAAGCTCAAACTTAGCAGTATTTAGTTCATGAGCTTACGAACATATTCATTTAGAGGCTCATAAACATGTTTGTTAAAATGCTCTCGAATATGTTCGTTAAGAGACTCGTTTATCTTATTATATTTATATATGTAACTAAATATCACATAAATAATAAGTATAATAATATATTATATACTATTATAATTAATTATCATAAACAAGTTCAAACTAAGCTCGTTTAATTTTTAAACAAACTTTTATCAAGTCGAACTCGATCCGAATTTGAACTATTTAATTTTATTATGAGTCGAAGTCGAGCTTAAGAACTAAAGTTCGAATCGAACTCGAGCGGAACTTGAGCTTAGAGATAACGAATCGAGTCCAAATTTGAATCTTACTGTTCGACTCAGCTCGATTCATTAACACCCCTATTAACTACCACCACTTAATCTCTAATCAACTCATCTGCCTACTGATTCTCTAACTAAATCAACATTAATATTTACATTAAATTTTATCAACACGATCACCTTCACTCGTGATCACTCGAAGAAGCAAAGAACTGCTTCTCTCTTAGTTCCTTAATTGTAAATTAATTTTGTGAAATTATTTTGAAGTATGATATCTTATGCTTATAGATTTGGTTGCAATCTTAGTAGGAGATACGGTGGAAGATTTTAAAATAAATTAAAATTATAAATTAATTCTAACTTAGTTGTTAAGTAATCTGACTTGTTTTGTATGCAGAATATCGACTCCTGAGCTAGAATTCTAGAGTAGAATTTCTCGAATCAGATTTTTTGATTCGGAGTTCCCGAACCGGTCTTCCCAAACTAGAGAGGAAGAGTTGCTAAGGCCTACATAATGCAATTTCCTTGAAACAGATTTGTTCTCTTCCGACTGGGCTTCGAGGTTATGATGGACGTCTATTTCCTAGAATACAATAGTGAGACCATGGACACAACGAACCACTGGTTACTCGTGGCGAACTGAAGAAGTACTTGATTGTTACCAGGGGTAATCTACAGTGCGGGGAACACATGAAGACTTGGGGAACGAGGTGGAAGATAATTGTTGTCCTACCTATATCTGTTGGTTTGTTCGCTTGGATAAATTTTATCCCGATCGGTCCGACATTCGACATGTGTAGGTCATGCACGCACACGAGTCAACTTGATTCAATACAAATCTGAACCTTGAATTTGCACCCCTCTACACATCCTCGTGTGAGAGAGAGTCTCTCCCTATACATTTGATCACAACTAACATACATGTAAAATAATTTAAACCAACCAATATACCTTGAAACTCCTAATATGAGATTAAAGTCTCATTCATAATGAAATATTTTTACTTTTCACCTTCTTTCATTTACTTGTATCCAACAACCTGTTCATCCATGATTTGCATAGAACAAACCATATATACATAAAGCCATGAACTTCAATTGTCGTGCTCCATCTTGAAAACTAATTTTCTTTTGAGTTTATATATTTTAGTCCTTAGGCTCACTTTTAGTTTCTTGATAGGCAAACATTTAGGGGACATTTGATTTGTTTGTTTTTCATTTTTATTTTTCGTAAAAAATATGATTTTTCAGAAAATGTGTTTGGTTTGTATTTTCAAGACTTGTTTTTTAAAAAAGATATAGTATTTTTTGGAAAGCTAAAAAATAAAATAAAATTATTTTTAAAAAAGTAAAAAAATATATTTTTTTAAAAAAAATAAAAATAAAAAATAAAACAAATCAAACACTGATTTATTGCCCTGTGCTAGTTGATTGAGATGTTGAAAACGAACGAATCATCTTTTATCACATATCTAATAAAATTAAATAAATGATAAATTTTACAGTTTTCTCCTATCACTTAATATTCACAAAATTTAGTTTATCATTGTTTTTTGATAAAATAGGTTATTATGTACATATTTGGTTACTTAATTAGAAAAACTAATGATCTAGTAGTAAATAAAAGTTTTCAAATCTACCAAACTAGAGAAATATTTAATCTTAAATAAAAGTTTTCAATAAAAAATGGTGATATATATGACATTTGCCTAAAAAAAGCTCATACTTAAACAAATTCAAGTAATAAATTTAATTAAAATTGCTGTGTAAATAGTAAAATTTAAAATACCAAAATTACAACAAAATAATAAATAACAAGCGATATAAATTCTTGCTACATTAATTATAAATTTTCAAAAGTATATATATATATATATATATATATATATATATATATATATATATATATATATATATATATATATATATATATATATATATATATATATATAATTTACTTGAAATAAACAATAGATATCAAAAGAACTATGATAGAGAGCATGAATTTATAGTATGAAAATTAACATAAATGACGTGACACTTTTTATGTACACGTCTGATCATCGATCGGACACCTTTGACGGCCTCCGACTGCCGTCCCGAACCAAACTATACCTGGGAGGCATGGTGAACTCGTCGAGGATTACTGCAATTGGAGTGTCACGTCATTCATATTGAGTTTCACGTTGTAAATTCACGTTGTGGATCATTTTTTTATATCAAAATAATACAAATTCTATAAATTTAGGACCCTTTTTTTAAGTATTAAGTATAAATTTAAAAATATATATATTTTTTTATTAAAACTACTATATTTTCATTTTAAAATCATTTGATTATTTTTGGAAGCACAAATAAATTTAAGGCTTTCCTAAATTAAATCTATTTTTTAATTTTAAGTTTGAGAAAAAATATTTTCGTCTTTTAAAAGAATTTGAGCTTAAATTTTATTTTAAAAATAACCATATAATAATAACCTTCATTATAAATTAATTTCTATATTTAAATAAATAAATATTTTTTATTATAGTAAAAAGTGATTACACTCGTATATCTCAAAGGTCCCTCACAGTCATCTCAAAATTATAGGAAAGAAAATAAATTATAAAATTAATGTATAGTTGATTGTCAAAGCAAATGATTAACAAATAAATACACATTTTAATAAGTTATATTAGAATCTATCATACTTTAAAATAACTTTAAAATTATCCTATAATATATATAATATAATATATATAAATATATGTGTGTGTGACCTTCTCCTTAATTTTAAATATAAATATATACAGATCAGAGCCAACAGAATTCACTATTAAACTATAAAAAACATTACACAATAGTTTTGAATAGAAACTTTAAACTTTACTTAAAAAATTTAAACCATAACATTTTTATAATGACATTTTAATTAAAAAAAAACAGGAGTACTTTTTTGTTTCTGTTTTTTACGTTTTAAAATTAGGATAGGTATTTAGCCCTTCAAATTAATTAATTTTAAAAATAATATATTCGTTCCATGAAAGTTTTCATGGAACATTATCATAAATTCATAAATACTCATAATAAACAACCCATTAGCCCAATCCAAGTTTATTATTCCACTAAAGAAAAAATATCCCATAATACACTACAAAAAATTGATTGATTAGCGACGGGCGTAATCCGTCGCTAAACACAAATAACGACGGAAACAACAAACCCGTTGCTAATATGAGTTAGCGACGGACATATAAGCTTGTCGCAGAGCTAAGTTAGCGACGGACATATAAGCCCGTCGCAAACATCGGAAATATGAGGGTGACGTGTCCTGTGAGTTTTTAGCGACGACCGGTCAAATATCAGTTGCTAATCTTTCGTGATAGAGACGGATTTGGTCAATATCCGTCGCTAATCTATCATAATAGCGACGAATTCGGTCAAACTCCGTCGCTAATCGATCGTGGTAGCGACGAAAAAGTCAATAGTCCGTCGCTATTATCTGGAAAAATTTTCAGAGCCAAATGCTGTATTTGCCCTTTCCCATAGATACAATCAATAATATACAAATATCCATGATCCTGCCATATAGTTGGCACCATACGGGCAGCCAACGTGGCAAACGCCTAGCCAGCTTCAAGGTCCACGTCATTGTACGGCAGCCAACTCGACAAACATCCTGGCCGGGCCCAGGGTCTTCGCCGGCCGGTCGGACTCAAGGCGGCCGGTTAGAGTAAATATAGCGGTTCATCCGGCCGGTCAAACCCGGCCGACCACATTAAGGCTTACACGCCTCGTCTATCCGGGTATTTCCGCCCGGCCACATTAAGGCTTACACGCCTCGTTCAGCCGAGTGCATCCGCCCGGCAGTCCTTTATGCCCATGCTTGATATCCATCCGGGCGTGCCGTCCGGGTGTCCACTCGGGCACTCTCTCGGAATCACCCTGGGATAAGGACAAAATACACCTGCACCAGCTGCAGGTAACAGGCTGTCACCACTCGTACGAACTGACACTCTCTGACAGGCGCCGACTTACAGAAACCTGTCTTTATCCTCACATAAGACAAATAGTATACGACAAAGAAGGTTGGTTACAATCGACATAACCATACCATATCTTCTGACCCTGTCAGAAGATCCTGACACAGGCCATACCCAAATCGACATAACCATACCATATCTTCTGACCCTGTCAGAGAATCCTGACACAGGCCATACTTGGCCCTTTTCCCCGGCTATATAAGCCACTCCCCTCCTCATTATCAGGTACGCACACACGCGCTCGCGAAGCTCCTCATTTCCAGTGCTCCATTATTTCTACTGTTCCTCGGAGTACTGACTTGACCGTCGGAGTACCTTGCCGGGACGTCTCCCGGCTAGGTTGCTAACGGTCATCTTCCTCAGCAGGTTCACCTCCAGTCGGTTGGCCCTGCACCAGGCGAGATCCACTTCCATTCGGTCGGAGGACACCCCCCCACGACGCCGTCATTCTGCGCGAGGACATCCCGTCGGCATCCACGTCATCCATCGCTACATCGTCATCCGGTTGCGGCTCCACTACGCTCGGCGATTAGAACACAAGGCGACGAATAATGAAGCTGAATATGAAGCACTTCTAGCTGGTCTGCAAGCCGCCCGGCATGTCGGCGCCACCCGGGTGTGGCTATACTCAGATTCGCAACTTGCTATACAGCAACTGGCTGGTAATTTCGAAGTCAACAGCGACCGGCTGCAAGAGTACATCAATGCCTATGAACAGCTGAAGGCGGGTTTCAGGGAGGTACTCTTACAGAAGATCCCTCGGGAGAGCAACATGAAAGCGGATGAGCTAGCCAAATTAGCTAGCGCAGTCGGAGCTTGGGGGATCCCTCGGCCGGCCTGCCATGCTTTATTCGTCATGCAAATCGAGCAGCAAGCAGAAATCGAATTGGAGACCGATTGGAGAACTCCATTGATTGCATTCTTGACCAGGGGAGAAGTACCATCCGACCGGGAGGAGGCTCGGCTGTTCAGAAAGAGAGCCGCGTAATACACTATGGTCGGAGATGTCCTCTATAAACGGGCTCACGCCCGGCCTTTGCTCAAATGCCTTAGCAGTGAAGACGCAGATTATGTGCTCCGAGAGGTCCATATGGGGGTCTGCAGTAATCATTCAGGAGGTAGAGCCACCGCCCGGAAGGCTCTGTTGGCCGGGTATTATTGGCCAACTTTACAGAAGGATGCCGACCGATTGGCCGCAACATGCATCTCATGTCAGAAA
The DNA here is from genome assembly GCA_024364735.1 of Boesenbergia rotunda. Classification (NCBI taxonomy): domain Eukaryota; kingdom Viridiplantae; phylum Streptophyta; class Magnoliopsida; order Zingiberales; family Zingiberaceae; genus Boesenbergia; species Boesenbergia rotunda. Next base: position 46,859 of record JAGFNQ010004293.1, read on the forward strand.
CACCAGTGCCTGCCACACCGGCCAACCGAAGTAATGAAGACATCTGCTGTCTCTTGCCCGTTCGACCAATGGGGCATGGATATTGTAGGTCCGTTTCCGATCGCCCCCGCCCAGAAGAAGTTCTTGTTGGTCGCGGTGGATTACTTCTCCAAATGGGTGGAAGCAGAGGCACTGGCTAGGATCACCGAGCAGGCGGTGATTAAGTTCTTGTCGCAAAACATTCTATGCAGATACGGGATCCCCCACAAGTTGGTTTCTGACAACGGTCGGCAGTTTCAAGGGAAGAAAATCAAAGAATGGTGCTCGGCATACGGCATCCATCAGGCTTTTACATCTGTGGCGTATCCACAGAGCAACGGCCAGGCAGAAGTCGCCAACCGGGAAATCTTGAGAGGGCTCAAAACAAAGCTGGATCATGCCGGAACCAACTGGGTAGAGCAGCTGCCCGGGGTCCTTTGGGCGAGCAGAACCACACCCCGAGAGGCGACCGGGCAGACGCCTTTTCACCTCGTCTATGGCAGCGAGGCGGTGGTGCCTGTCGAGGTCGGTTGTGAATCCGACAGGCGGTTAAGCTATGATGAAGGGAATGATGAAAGAAGGCGCTTAGAGCTTGACCTCATAGAGGAAGTCCGGGAAAAAGCTGCCGCCCGGATGTTCACGTACCGTCAGCGCATGAAACAAAGGTACGACCAGAAGGTGTTACCGCGCTCGTTTCACGCCGGGGACCTAGTCTGGAAACGTATAAAGCCGGTCGGTGATGTTAGCAAATTACAACCACAGTGGGGCGGACCCTTCAAGATAGTGCAGAAATTGCATTCAGGCGCTTACTACTTGGAGGATGAACATGGAAAGAGGCTGAACCGACCGTGGAGTGCCCTACACTTGAAAATGTACAGAGAGCCCTAGAGTGATGCAATCTTGTAAAACGCAGCATTCTAGCTATAACGAAAGGCTCCCCCGACCGAAAATTGCCGGTCGGCCATACATGGCAGGTCATACCTGGACGGGACGCAGGCTGACGCGTCATACCCTCCAGAAGCCTGAGTCGGCAACTGACTTTAAGCGTCAACCCACTCGGAAGCCTGGACTGGTTCCCGGTCGGAAGCGTGGCGACCCACGTGGAAGATTGGCCCATCCGGAAGCCTAAAGCGGTTCCCGACCGGAGGCGTGGCGACCCACGCATAAGGTCGGTACCCTTTGGAAGCCTGAGTCGGCGACTGACTTTAGACGTCAGCCCACTCGGAAGCCTGGACTGGTTCCCGGTCGGAAGCGTGGCGGCCCACGTGGAAGATTGGCCCATCCGGAAGCCTAAAGCGGTTCCCGACCGGAGGCGTGGCGACCCACGCGGAAGGTTGGTGCCCTTTGGAAGCCTGAGTCGGCGACTGACTTTAAACGTCAGCCCACTCGGAAGCCTGGACTGGTTCCCGGTCGGAAGCGTGGCGGCCCACGTGGAAGATTGGCCCATCCGGAAGCCTAAAGCGGTTCCCGACCGGAGGCGTGGCGACCCACGCAGAAGGCCGGTGCCCTTTGGAAGCCTGAGTCGACGACTGACTTTAAACGTCAGCCCACTCGGAAGCCTGGACTGGTTCCCGGTCGGAAGCGTGGCGGCCCACGTGGAAGATTGGCCCATCCGGAAGCCTAAAGCGGTTCCCGACCGGAGGCGTGGCGACCCACGCAGAAGGTCGGTTCCCTTTGGAAGCCTGAGTCGGCGACTGACTTTAAACGTCAGCCCACTCGGAAGCCTGGACTGGTTCCCGGTCGGAAGCGTGGCGGCCCACGTGGAAGATTGGCCCATCCGGAAGCCTAAAGCGGTTCCCGACCGGAGGCGTGGCGACCCACGCAGAAGGTCGGTTCCCTTTGGAAGCCTGAGTCGGCGACTGACTTTAAACGTCAGTCCACTCGGAAGCCTGGACTGGTTCCCGATCGGAAGCGTGGCGGCCCACGTGGAAGATTGGCCCATCCGGAAGCCTAAAGCGGTTCCCGACCGGAGGCGTGGCGACCCACGCAGAAGGTCGGTACCCTTTGGAAGCCTGAGTCGGCGACTGACTTTAAACGTCAGCCCACTCGGAAGCCTGGACTGGTTCCCGGTCGGAAGCGTGGCGGCCTACGTGGAAGATTGGCCCATCCGGAAGCCTAAAGCGGTTCCCGACCGGAGGCGTGGCGACCCACGCAGAAGGTCGGTACCCTTTGGAAGCCTGAGTCGGCGACTGACTTTAAACGTCAGCCGACTCGGAAGCCTGGACTGGTTCCCGGTCGGAAGCGTGGCGGCCCACGTGGAAGATTGGCCCATCCGGAAGCCTAAAGCGGTTCCCGACCGGAGGCGTGGCGTCCCACGCAGAAGGTCGGTGCCCTTTGGAAGCCTGAGTCGGCGACTGACTTTAAACGTCAGCCCACTCGGAAGCCTGGACTGGTTCCCGGTCGGAAGCGTGGCGGCCCACGTGGAAGATTGGCCCATCCGGAAGCCTAAAGCGGTTCCCGACCGGAGGCGTGGCGTCCCACGCAGAAGGCCGGTGCCCTTTGGAAGCCTGAGTCGGCGACTGACTTTAAACGTCAGCCCACTCGGAAGCCTGGACTGGTTCCCGGTCGGAAGCGTGGCGGCCCACGTGGAAGATTGGCCCATCCGGAAGCCTAAAGCGGTTCCCGACCGGAGGCGTGGCAACCCACGCAGAAGGTTGGCGCCCTTTGGAAGCCTGAGTCGGCGACTGACCGGGAGCGTCAGCCCACTCGGAAGCCTGGATTGGTTCCCGGTCGGAAGCGTGGCGGCCCACGTGGAAGATTAGTCCATCCAGAAGCCTGAGAAGCCTAACATTTTCCTAGCTTGGTTTGGTTCCCCGACCGGGCGTGTGGCGACCCACACCCCTCAGTCGGACCAGCCAGCTGGCTAACTTACACAGCCATTTTCCTAGCTTGGTTTGGTTCCCCGACCAGGTGTGTGGCGACCCACACCCCTCAGTCGGACCAGCCAGCCGGCTAACTTAGCCAATTCTCTAAAGTAGCTTAGTTCCCTAATCGGGCGCGGGGTGACTCACACCTTTAGTCAGATCAACCGGTCGGCTACCTGACAACCATTATCCCGCGCTTAGTTCGGCTCTCTGGTCGGGCAACATCTACTTAATATCTAAAATAACTCGTTAAGGGGAAATACTCTTCATTGCTGATTGATTCGGAAGCATTACAAAAAGAAGAGCCCCAACCGGCGGCTTAGGATTACACGGTTAACATTTACGTAAAAGGTTGGAAGAAGTCTTTGGGTAGCAGCTCCTTGACCCGGCTCACTTGGACGGCATTGATAGGAAGGTCGGCAGGCAGATGACCGCTCTCTTGGAGCTGCAGAACAGCGCTTTCTAAGCCCATCTTGAACATGCCAGATGTCCGCTTGCCCAACTGCTTGCCGAACTCTTTAGAATTGATGTAAGCCAAGCGGTGTGCCTCCATCCGGGCGGGCTCGCCTGCTTGATGTAGCTTCAGGCTGTCAATTTCCGCCCGGAGGTTAGCTAGCTCCTTGTCTTTCTCCTCCAAGGCAACGCCTTGAGAGGCTAGCAGTCCTTCAGACAAATGGAGCTCGTCTTCTCGAGCGTCTAAAGCCTTCTCCTTGGCATTTAGGTCCGACTCCCGAAGTCGCCAGCTCCTGCTCCTTTTCGTTCAGGGTCATCCGGAGCTCCTCCGAAGACTTCATCATCTTGTCCAGTTCCGCCTTCAAGGCTTGGGCCTCGACAGCCTTCTTGTCGAGGTCCGATCGGGTACGACGCTGCATAGCCAAAGCCTTCTTCCTCTCCTGCTCAAGGGTGGCGTGCAGGGAGGAAGATCGGGCATACGCCCGCTCGGCTGCCTCCGCTCGGGTGATTTCCTCCGTCAGTCGCGCCTCGGCGGAACGGAGTTTCTCCTTAAGGTCCAGTATCTCCGAACGGAGAATAGCGGTACCCTCTTCGCCGGCCGGTAAGTTAGCGTGCGCCTGGCGGAGCTCCAATTCCGCGAGCTGCCGCTCGGCCGCTCGGCGTCCCCTGGTATTGATAACCAGGGAATAGGCGACGCTCGAGCAGGAGGCCCAAAACTACAATGAAAATGTTAGAAAGAAGCAAGGTGATTAAGCATCAAAGCATCCGACTTACATGCGTAGCGTCCTGAAGGAATTGGTCTGCCAGTCGGATCGGGGGTCGGGAAGTCCCCTCCGTCATACCCTGCTCCCAGCAGTCCGCCAATTCCCCGTAAAGGGTAAGCCGCTGCTGGACTTCGAAGGGGGTCGCTGGGTCGACCGAGGGAAGATATACGCCATAGCCACACGGCTGCGAACGCCGCTCCCCCGAACGAGACGAACCCGGTGCGTCAGCTGACCGGCTCGCTCTAGCCGGGCTGGCAGTTGCCTCTGCAGGTTGAGAGTGAGAGCCCAACCCAGAAGTCCTCGGGCGCCTCTGCAAAGGTTCCGGGTCGGGAGATTCAGAAGAGGACCGGCCTACCTCCGTCGGCTCCTCAATACGGATAGAAGCGCTAGCTTTCCGCTTGGAAGGCAGAGACTTCTGCATGGAAGGCTGAACCTTCTGCTTGCCGGAGGATTTTGCCGGGGCAGAAGATTTTGATGAGCCGACCGGCTCCCTAGAACCAGTCGTCGCTGGTTGGGCAGAAGGATCCTGAGGGGTGGGCTCCGCGCTCTCAGGAATCGTAGGTTGGTCGGGCAGACTGGCCTGGCGCAGACGCAGTTGTTCAGCCGCCCGGGCGTTTAATTCTTCGTCATCCAGGCCAATGGCCTCATCGAGGGCCGCTTCCCACATCATCTCGGCTGCAAAATCAGAAGATGTTGAGTTAGGGAGAAAGAAGTACGAAACAAAAAATGACTTACAGAAGGTGCCGGGCAGGGCGGCAGGCACTCGGCTTAGCCCAAATATGTACAAGACGGCGTCGTTGAGAAGTTTCACGCCGTCGAAGTGTAGGCCACCGAGTAGAGAAGCAGCCCTTATAAATAAGGGGTCGGATTTAAAGTTTCTTAAGGGAGCTATAGGGGGCAGGTCTTCGACCCATCCGATCGGGAACCCAGGGCTGGTCGGAGGGCTTATGAAGAAGAAATGAGTTTTCCATCCCTTATTCGAGGAAGGAATATTCTCCACTATGGATAATTTGGCCCGGGCTTGGAGAAAGAAATTCCCGACCTCCTGCTTCTTCGGGTAATAAAAGAAATACAGAACCTCCGGTCGGAGGGGGACTCGGTAAAGGGTAAAGAGAACTATTATATTACACAATATACGAATGGCGTTGGGAGAAAGCTGGAAGATAGGAACATGGAAGAAGTTACAGAAGTCTACAATAAAGGGATGAAGAGGGTAGCGCAGGCCAGACATATGTTGGTCCCGGAAAAACACAAAGAAGCCAGCCGGGGGATTGTGTGGCCTGTCAGCCTGTGTAGGAACGGCAATGTGGTAGTTCTCAGGGATGTCGTAGGCCAGTCGGAGGTCTGAGACGGTCTCGTCGTGAAGGGAAGACTCGACAGAGGTATACCACGCCGAGGCAGCCATGGAACAGAAAGAAAGGGAAGAAAAGGGAGAATCTGACCGTAGGTGGTGGCGGAAAAGATTAACCGACGGAGAAGCACGAGACCGGCGGCGACAGGCGAAGACGGCGGCGAGGAGCGAGAAGCACCGAGTTAGAGAAGAGAACAGTGAAGAGCAAATGAGGGTTTCGCCGAATGCGGATGCCTATTTATAGCTAGGCCGGAAGAAGGGAGACCGTCCGATGGCGGTCCACGTGTACGGAGATCACCTCATCCGGGCCGTTGAGTCGTCCCACGATCAGCCTCGAAAAGGCGCGCCGCAGCCGCTGACGTCGCCTGCTGCGGCGGCAGGGCGCGTCGTCGTGTCAGCCAGTCGGAAGCTGCCGCGTGGCGGAAAGAATTACGCGCGTTAATGGCCATTAAAAGTTCGTAATCATGGGGATAAATCGCATCCCGGTCGGCCAACCAGTGCGCGCCACGTGGCCCGGTTCATTAAAGCTGAGGTGATGCCGTTATGGCGCCGGTCGCATCGGGCGTATCACATCACCTCATTCGACTTAGAATGTCCCGTCTCCATTAATTGACTGACTCGGGCTATCCCGAGAAAATCGTCTTGGGGCGCGTGACACTCCACATTTCTTGCGACGTAAGGCAAACATTCTCCCGCCCAAACGTGTTCAGCATACCTCTCATCGACTAACAACGCTCGTCCGGTCGGACGAATTAACAATTTATGAGGACGTGGCGGCCCACGTTCCTCCGGTCAAAATCTTCATCCGCCCGGACATCTTCATCATGTCAATGGCTAGTCGGGGATGCGTGGCGGCCCACGCTCCCCTATCATGCTTCGTCCAGCCGGACGGCCTCGTTAAAAAAGAAGGGTGCGTGGCGGCCCACGCCCCTCTCGACTAACAATCTTCTTCCGCCCCGACAGGGCAGACATACACAGCACCAGCTGTTGAGCATCGTGTTAAGCCGGCCAGATATTAATAGGGCAAAAAACGCTCGGCCGCAGAATGGTTGTACACACTTGTGGTCCAGTCAGTCGGACTGATCGCCTCCTTCGACTAGACTCGAGGGGAAGGCTATTGATCCTGCCATATAGTTGGCACCATACGGGCAGCCAACGTGGCAAACGACCTAGCCAGCTTCAAGGTCCACGTCATTGTACGGCAGCCAACTCGACAAACATCCTGGCCGGGCCCAGGGTCTTCGCCGGTCGGTCGGACTCAAGGCGGCCGGTTAGAGTAAATATAGCGGTTCATCCGGCCGGTCAAACCCGGCCGACCACATTAAGGCTTACACGCCTCGTCTATCCGGGTATTTCCACCCGGCCACATTAAGGCTTACACGCCTCGTTCAGCCGAGTGCATCCGCCCGGCAGTCCTTTATGCCCATGCTTGATATCCATCCGGGCGTGCCGTCCGGGTGTCCACTCGGGCACTCTCTCGGAATCACCCTGGGATAAGGACAAAATACACCTGCACCAGCTGCAGGTAACAGGCTGTCACCACTCGTACGAACTGACACTCTCTGACAGGCACCGACTTACAGAAACCTGTCTTTATCCTCACATAAGACAAATAGTATACGACAAAGAAGGTTGGTTACAATCGACATAACCATACCATATCTTCTGACCCTGTCAGAAGATCCTGACACAGGCCATACCCAAATCGACATAACCATACCATATCTTCTGACCCTGTCAGAGAATCCTGACACAGGCCATACTTGGCCCTTTTCCCCGGCTATATAAGCCACTCCCCTCCTCATTATCAGGTACGCACACACGCGCTCGCGAAGCTCCTCATTTCCAGTGCTCCATTATTTCTACTGTTCCTCGGAGTACTGACTTGACCGTCGGAGTGCCTTGCCGGGACGTCTCCCGGCTAGGTTGCTAACGGTCATCTTCCTCAGCAGGTTCACCTCCAGTCGGTTGGCCCTGCACCAGGCGAGATCCACTTCCATTCGGTCGGAGGACACCCCCCACGACGCCGTCATTCTGCGCGAGGACATCCCGTCGGCATCCACGTCATCCATCGCTACATCGTCATCCGGTTGCGGCTCCACTACGCTCGGCGACAGGATCAATCCAAATCCAATGATCCAAACAAATATCAAATAAGAGTAAATATTACAACATCCAAACAAACATCAAACAAAACTAATAATTACAACATCAAAACATTCAAAAACAAACATCCAAACAATCTTTCATATCCAATATCCAATCCAAACAAGAGTAAATATCCAAATACATACATCAAAAGAAGGTAAACATAAGCAAAATGAACTTGCTTCTTCAACCAAATATGTATTGCATATTGATCCCTCAATTCTTGCTTTGTTACGCACATTATTCTTTAATTTTCTAAGAAACCTTTCAAAAAAATACATCCATCTGTATTGTACAGGACCACCTATCTGTGTCTCGCTAGGTAAATGAATAGGCAGATGTCCCATTGAATCAAAAAAGCTTGGTGGGAAAATTCGCTCAAGCTTACATATTATTATCGGAATCTCTGACTGAAGACATAACATATCTGATACCGTAATAACTCTGGAAGTCAGATTTGTGAAAAAAAACTTAATTCTGTAAGTGCTTGCCAAACATTATTAGGAAGTAATTATTGGAAAGCTATTGGAATTAATCTTTGCATGAATACATGACAATCATGACTCTTCATTCCAACTATTTTAAATCTATTCGTATCGACACAATGAGACATATTAGAGGCATTTCCATCTGGAAATTTTATGTTTTTCAACCAAGAACACAATGTCTGCTTACTTTCTTTGTCCAATGTATAACAAGCCTTGAGATATTTACCAGTTGTTTCATTCTGATGCAACTCAGGCATGTTAACTAATTGTTTCAATTCTTCACGAGATTTTGTTGTATCTTTTGTTTTCTCATGCACATTCAACACAGTATTAATGATGTTATAAAAGAAATTTTTCTCAATATGCATAATATCCAAATTATGCCGAATGAGTAAATATTTTCAATATGGAAGCTCCCAAAAAATACTTATTTTCCTCCAACCACATTTGTTGACTCTAACAATATACTTGTTGATATCATCTGAGCCATCCTGGTATACTGGTAGAAATCCATAACTATCAATTTCATTTAACATTTCTTCGTCTGACATCCCAACTGGAGGTAGCTTTCTAACTACTTTATTCCTTTTGAAATGTTTCTTATTTCTTCTGAACGGATGATCAAGAGGTAAAAATTTCCGATGATTATCAAACCAAGAAATCTTTCCACTGCAGGGCAAAGAAAATGCATCTGACTGACTCATACAATGTGGACATGCTAACTTTCCAGCCGTGCTCCATCCTGATAACATTGAGTAAGCAGGAAAATCACTAATAGTCCATAACAATGCTGCATGCATTAAAAAGTTTGATTTACTTGCGATGTCATACGTCTCTGAACCTATATTCCAAAAATGATTCAGCTTAGCTATCAAAGGTTGCAAAAATATATTTATTTGCCCTTTTGGATTATGAGGACCTAGAATTAAAACGGTAAGAAATATGAATTCATCTTTCATGCACATCCATGGTGGTAAGTTGTATGGTGTTAAGATAACAGGCCACGATGAATATTGTTGTCCATAACTTCCAAATGGCTGAAATCCATCTGCAGAAAGTCCAAGTCTTACATTACGTGGTTTCATAGCAAAGGAAGAAAATATTGAATCTAAATGTTTCCATGCAGGGGAATCACAAGGATGACACATAATGTCTCCATCATGTCCATGGTTTTGATGTCAAATCATATGATTTACTGTTGATGTTGATGCATACAAACGTTGGAGTCTAGCAGTCAAAGGAAAGTAATACATGACTTTGTAGAGAATATTTTTCTTCTTCTTCTGATTTACCATGCGAGCACCATGCTTGTAATGAGGATGATTATACATTTTGCATTCCATCAACTTACTATCTTCGTTCCAATAGATCATGCAATTATTGACACAACAATGTATCTTCTCAATTGGCAAACCCAAGTCTCTGATTAGTTTTTTAGTGTTGTAGAAACTATCAGTCATGCAGTTATCAGTTGGAAACAACTCTGACATAAGTTGACATATGTCATCATAACATCATTCTGAGAAATGATGTTCTGCCTTCATATTCAATAATCTTGCAGTAGTAGATAATTGAGAATGACCAGAAGGAATACTTTCTCATAATTCTCTTTCACTAGCCTTTAACATGTAATACATTTTCTGAACTTCAGAAGTAGGTACTTGTTCTACATTTGAATGATCAAAAACATTCATTGCATCGTAAACCATTGATTGCATTGTATCAGCAGGGTCATATGATGTCTCTGGTCCAATTGAGTTCGATGATGAAGCAACAGAAGGTTCACCAAATTCAAATACATACGGCTCTCCATGACAATATCAGTTATAATAATCTGGAACAAACCCATACCTACAGATATGAGTTTTCACTGTATCTTCATCACGGGAAGCTGTATTTCTACATTTGCATTGATTACATGGACACTTCAACTCTGTGTCATTCAAACACTCAGGATGATACTTTGCAAAGTTCACAAATTTTTCCACTCCAGCAAAAAATTCATCACGGATAAATCCATTATCTAACCTATTATACATCCATGCTTTGTTCGGATACAGTGTATCTGAATTATCAAACACAATTTAAACTAATTAACCAAATTTATTCTAATTAATCAAATAAGATATATTAGCCTAATAATCAAATAAAATTATTCTAATTAATCAAACCACACATATTATAATTCATAATCAAACAATTAGATTAATTAGATTAATCAATCAATTAATTTAATTAATCACTCAATCCATTTATCTAAATAATCAAACAATTAATCTAATTAATCACTCAATCCATTTATCTAAATAATCAAACAATTACTCTAATTAATCAAACAATTAATCAAACAGTTGATCAATTAATTACTCAATTAATTAATTAACAAAGGAATTAATGACTAAATTAATTAAACAAATAATTGGATTAATTAATTAACAGATGAATTAATTAGATTAATTGGGGTCGCCGGCAGCTGGGGCTGTCGGACGCTGCCCGCATCGCCCGGCGGCAGCTGGGGCCGCTGGAAGCTAAGGTCGGCGGCATCTGCTACCGCAGTAAGCTGCGCGCGGCCGCAGCAGGCCGCGAGCGGCCGCGGCTAGCCGTGCGCGGCCGTGACAAGCCGCGCGGGGCAAGCCGCTATCGCCCGCCTGCCCGGAGAACACCACGCCGCCGCGGAAGCACAAAACAACGAAGAAAAACCGGCAAATGTAGCTTAGCGCGCGTACCTGAGATCGGACGAGGGTTCACCGGAGGAGAAGCGTCGGAGACGGGGAGAGCGAGGGGTTTGACCAGATCGCGTGGCCGCCGGGGGGGCATCAAATTTTTAACCTAATATTGCGACGGAAGTAACTTGTCCGTCGCTAATTAGCGACGGACAAGTTACTTCCGTCGCTATAGAGACAAATTTGACCAAGTCCGTCGCTATAGTTAGGGGTTTGACCTGAGGCGCAAACCTAGCGACGGATACTATCTATCCGTCGCTAATAGCGACGGACAATAAAAATAGTCCGTCACTATTCGTTAATATTTTTCTAGTGATATATTGTAGTTGGAAATTGAACCGTAAATATTTGAGAGACTACATAAATGCTTTGCCATTGTTGTTGGTGTTGTAAGGTTATAAACATAGTCCGACATTAAAAAAATATGAGAAAGATCAAGGGTTTATAAGGGAAAAATATCTCCGTTGGTACGAGGTCTTTTGAATAGAGCTAAAAATTAAAACATGAGGACTTAGGCTCAAAATGGACAATATCATACCATTGTGGAGATATCCAAATTCCTTCTACCCTAACCTCGAACAAAGAAAGTGAGGCCTCCTGTATCTAGATCAAGAGGACTAGACATCGAGCAGGTGCCAGGAAGTCTTGGTGGACAGTCATGTAGAAAAGCTCTAGTTGCGGCTAGGCAAGGAAGTCCTAGTAGGTTGGGTGGACCAAGGGCAAGAAGACCTAGTAGGTCGGTTGGACCGAGGGACAGGAAGACCTGGTGTGTCACGCCCCGAGACCAATTGAGCCGCTGATCCAATATAAAATCGGACAACATCTCCCCTGCCCGACGGACAATTTACACATACACACAAACCCACGCAGATATAAAATGACCTCAGGCCTCAAAATAGATATATATAAAGCATAAGATGATGAAACAACTCTATACTGGAAATGAACATATCGAAATGTTAAACTCTGTAATACTCACCTGAGCTGCCCCCTGGGCGGGCCCGTAGCAAAACCACAAACACAAAGTCCAACATAGGACTCAAAATACAATACCATATGAATAAATCCAATACAAGCCCACGGTATATGAAAAATGAATACAACGCATAAAGAATGCTATCAAAACGAAAACCAACGCGGAAGCACCCAACCACGGAGTCGTAGGGACCAGGACCGGCAACTGGGCTCCTCCAGCAAGCTATCAACCTGAAACAAAAATATTACAACGGGTGGTGAGTCCAAGTGGACTCTGCGGGTATATAGAAAGATATGCATGACAGAAAAGTAGCTAAAGCAGCTATATAGAAACAACAGGATACAGTCTCCATAATAATATCAGAAGCATGCATAACTGAAATAATAAAGGACTGTACATACCAGAAATCAGTCTATCATGATCATAATAGGACTCGTACCATACGAGCAAGTGCAGGGTCAACAAACCATACCAAAAGTACCTCCTGTATGTGTATGTCAAACAAGTGCAGCAAGTAAATACAGCAAACACAATCAATGCACAAATGCATCATATGCACATGATGCAATGTCATGGTCACCCCCTAACACCAGTCAAGCCACTGAGACAGGAACACTGTGTCGGCCGAGTGTGTAGAGCTGTGACACTGTCCGCACTCTGCCATCACTGCTCCTGAGTGACCGAGTGGACATGATGCTGGTGGAGCTATCGCTCCGCCCCATGTATAAATGGGGGAGATATCTCTCTCATCTTCTCTAGTCTATGGGAAGAGAAGGGATCTCTGTGTGCTACCACGCTCCGAAACCACTACCCCTGAGCGGACAAGCGGAGCACTACAGAGCAAATGCACACACCCAGCGGTATCCACTAACCCATGAGTGGTCATGTGTGCATATCATGTACCGGAAGACGATAGGCTCAACCACAAGGGAGTCGCTGATCGCCGGCATGCAACAGTGCAGGTATGGCGCATGACTCTCACACATGCAACCCTTACCAGGTCATCATACATAACTCAACATAACATGCACAGGTCAATCACAGGTATAATAACCTAACCATCATGCATCTAAGTGCACATGCAAGTAATAGCAGAATCAACCAATGCAGATATCAGGTGACATACAACAATAACCCAATCAGTTCATATCTAGACACACGTGCAAGTATGACCAGGATCAACGAATGCAAATATCAGGTGATATGCCACAATAACCCAATCAGTCCATATCTAGATACACGTGCAAGTATGACCAGAATCAACCAATGCAACCATACAATGGTATGCTAATCCCTATCCACAAACTCATGCTCATACCAGTGCTATACAGAATCAGATAACAAATAAACGAGACTATATAGAAGAAAATTTAGATCATATATAAGGTCAAGCATAAGTATCAAGCAGGATAACAAAACGGTAGCAGATAAAGGTCAATATCAGCCTACTGCATATATATCAAGTAGCCATGCATAAAGATAAAGTGGATCTACAGATACAACTTACAAGCAAGAAGTACCCGCCTCCAAGAGTAGAAGTCCATATCACAAGCAGAAAGAACCACCCGTCAATAATCCAATCAAGCTCCTGTATCAAGGATGTATTTAATTAGCTATTACAAACAAATAGTAACTAGCTAATTAAATTTCTAATCCGTATTAGGGTTTAACCCAGTTGTCCCTTTTCATTTAATTACGTCTGATTAAATGGTACGGTTTCTAATTACTCCTCGTAATTAAAATTAGGTCCAACCCTCAATTCGAATTCACCACACTAGATCATTAGGGTTAAGTTTCATACTTAACCCAATCTCACCACATGGTTCAATCTAGGATCAACCACAAGACCTACCACGGATCAACCACTGTAACTACAGTACATATAATCCAAACCAGAGCAAAACTACTCCTTACACTACATCCAAAACCATAGCACAAATAGAACTACATCTAGCTTCCAATTCAAAATAAGATTGAGGCCAAAACTCAATCGAACTCTTACCTGAGCCAAGCAACATTCCACGACAGAAGCTCCCACTCACACAGTGAGGTGGCGCACAACAAAATGATTAACACCCAACCTCACCAGCTGCTCACAGAAAACTTCACAGATCAATCTCTACGCATAACAATTTTGAATCCAACACAACAAACCAATCTTACAACCTTTAAAACAGAATCGAACTCACCCAGGAATCAATCTGTGAAACAACCAAATCAATATCACCTGGGTTGATGCTCATGTAGTCCCTCTCCGATGAACCCTAAATCCTCTCCAAGGAATCGAGCAACCAATCTCCACAGAGAAGAACCGGAGCAATCCCTAATTACAAGTCCATAGATTATCCATCAAAGCTCACGGCATGACTTCAAAATCAATGCTAAGAAACCCAATCCCTTACCTCAAATAGTCTGCCGACAAAGACTCCCCTCAGCTCCAACAGCACTCTCCGCCCAGATTGGGATCGACACCTCAAATTGCGATGGGGGAAATCCTTAACTCACACTACCAGATGGTTTGGGGCTCGTGGAAATGGGGAATTGGACTCTCCCTCAATCCCAGAGATGCGGGTCGCCGGAGCGTGGAGGACGGACGAGGCGATGGTGGCGTCGGCCTGCGGCTAGGGCTCGCGGAGGAGAAGAGTAAAGAAGAGGGAGGCGATCGACGTGAGTAGTTCGGCCGATTGGAATTTAGGTCAAGGAATTTAAGTTGGCTCATTTTGCATTTAGGTCCGCCAAGTTTGGGCTTTTGCAATCTAATCCCTAGGGTTTAGAATTCCTTATCCATTAAACCCTTAAACTTCGTCCCAGAGCCCGGAAAATTCTAGGAACTTTCCGAAAAATTTTCAGAGTGGAATAAACGTGTCGGATTTAACATGGTGGGTCAAGGATTTGACGTCAAATGGATAGACTTTCCGTTATATCTCCATCGGTTTGAGGCTTTCTGGGTAAAATTCAAAAATAAAATCATGAGGGCTTAGGCCTAAAGTGGATAATATCATACAATTATGGAGATATCTAAATTTTTTCAATCCTGATAATTGAATCATAGTCCAACGTTTTTTTGGCTTTCTAAGTTGAATCACATATTATTGGATAGTGCTGCCAAATATTAACGATTTCCTTTCATCTCACTTTCCCATATCAATAAGTGCACCTAACTTACATCGGATGGGATAACGATTATTCTACGAATTGATGAGAAAGGGGAATTGAGGAGAACACAAAAAGAGAAAATATCGCAACAAAAAAAAACGCACCGTTTATATAAAAAAGGAATCTATATTCAATATAGAGGATTATTCCTCCTGATAAATAGGTATTTATATAACTTTAGATACTCTGACTTAAAGACAGGAATGAATCATAACATATAGACCACAATTCCTATTTTATAAAGAAAGAAAAAAGAACCTTAATAAAAAAGAAAAATTTATAACAAAAAGAAATTAATATAACAGGATACTTATTCAGACAAATATCAACTTATAAATACTTGAATTATCAAAAATACCTTAAATACCATAAAAATGAAAATTACTAAAAATAGTAAAAAATATATTCGGAGACTATAAAAAGGGCCTAAATAGTATTTTGGGCCCAAAAGTTGGTGGTTACAAGCTCCCTTAAAATATAAGTAGAGTTTTTTAAAATTTTGCACATGTGAGCACAAACAGGGTTTAATTCTGAGTCCCGAGTCAAAAGCTATGATTTGCTGAAGATTGAGTACTTTTATGTTGCATCCGCTCACTCATGTTGCACAATCTATATATAGCGTTCCTGTCTAAGATCGCTAATGAATGAGTCATTGGTGAACTATCTCCATTATTGACTAAGTCGATGAAGTCACTGAAGGTGGAAAGAAGACCTTTGTCAGCAATGCCTGCAAGAGAAAGAGAGGAAGAGTGATAAAGAGAAAGAAGAGAGGCTTGTGATGTGGGAAGTATTAGAAGTCTCCACATGTTCTCAAAGGCTAATATTCAAGTTGAGATGGAAGTCAAATTCAAGATAGGTCAACAAGATCATACCCACTCGACCTACTTTGAATAAGCCGCCAAGCAACTCCATCAGTTGAATCAACTCTACCGATTTGATCAATCCACGCAGTTAGATCGGATCAACTCTATCGATTCGATCGCTCCGCTCAATCAGATTAGCTCTACTAATCCTACAACCCATCTCAGCTGACTCGACTCCTTTGACTCAAGGCCTTGTTCGGTCGGTTTAGCTTTGCCGACCGAATAGTCAACTCATTCCTTTGGGCCTCTCCCAATCCTAACCCTCCTGCACTTAATAGGCCATGGTCTTCCGCCCAACAATCACAATATTGTGTGGGTCGGTGTACCACGTGGTAGCGAGTGGGTTGTCATAGCACATTGAAGAGTATGGTAGACATAGCGTGATCCCACACGAGCTTATATAAATACAGAACTAGGATGTGACATCCAATTAATGAGGAAAGAGATACTGTTTTTACTTCAGCAGTGTTATACAAGGAGTCCGCTTTAGTGGGTAGAGGTATGCTTTCAATTAATCATCACATTCTCTTCATTTATCTCCACCTTGATCTCATGTCAGAGACTGACTTAAGCGTCGAAGTGGCTGAGCCAGAGTACTCCTGTCATCCCTTTTAATGCTCTTATTCTCTCTTCCTCTCTTTCTCCAGCCTTGCAGGAATTGCTGACAAGAGGTCTTTTTCCACCTTTGATGACTTTATCAACTTAGTCAATAACGGAGACACCTCATCGATGATTCATTGGCTATCTTAGACAGAAACACATGATATAATAGATGGAGAAACCATCAAAATTTTAAATATGATCTTCTCCTTAATTTTAAATAAAAATATATAGAGAAGCCATCAAAATTCATTACTAAAACAAAAAAAAACATTATATTATATGAGTTATGATAGGGAGAGTGAAAATGGGAGAGTGAATGGTAAAGTGAATGACGTGGTACTTGAGTGAATGACGTGACACTTTATATGCACACGTCTGATTATCACTTAGACACCATCGACAGTCTTCGACCGCCGCCCCGAATCAAACTATATCCTGGGAGGCACGGTAAACTCGTCAGAGATCGCTGCATGTAAAGTGTCATGTCATTGACTCTATCATTCATTCTCCCTATCATTTTTCATATTATATATACAATAGTTTTGAATAGAATGGAGTGCTTGTTTTTGTTTTTGCTTTTGCAGCTTATTTTATGCGTCGGATTCATTGACATTTTAGAAAAACAAAAAACAAGAATAATGGTATGCATGCGGTAGGTACCGCATCAACTCAAATGCAGAAATATGACACATTTTTCTTCTCTCATGGATTGCTCTTTGACAATATTAATGCATATATTCTCAAAAGTCCGAACCCAATGACCTTTTTAAAATTCCAATATTCCTACCTTTTTCTGTATTTATTGTCTTCACTCAAGCTTTCTACGTCGAAACACATATCGGTGGATAGTGCTGCCAAATATCAAAGATTTCCTTTCATCTCCCCTATCTCACTTAGCTGCACAACCTTCCATGGTATAATAAATGGAAGGTTATCCTTCACTTATAACATGACAAAAAGACAACCTAACATAGACTCTTTTTATATACAAATTTATCTTAGCTAACTTATCCAGTAATTAACTAGATTATTACCCTTTGGATATCATCAGTGGCCAGTGCCAAAGAATTGTAAAATTGAGTTGCAGATCCTGACCTACCATATCAGCAGTAAGTGCATCTCACTGACTGGTGTAAACCCTAATTTATTGTCAATCTTCATTTTGTTGCATAATTATAAAGTGATCATGTCGTGAAGTGAGTTAGACGTCTCTATAACTGAGTGAGTCTCTGAGGAGAGCAAGGTCGCTGAGGTGGTATAACGAGCTGGATCGCCTCTAATTTGCAAGGCAAAGACCGTTAGAACCTGCCGGGAAAAGTCTCCGGCCAGGTACTCCGACGGTCAAGTTAGCACTCGACGATGGCGAGGAAAGCAAAAGAACAGTATGGAATTGCAATATCGCGCGTACTTGAGAAATACGGAGTAAGGAGACTTATATAGCCGGGGAAGCTGACAGCATCTGCCCCGCCTGCCGCCTGCTGTCATATAGCGAGGATAAGATAGTGCAGGCCCAGAGGTGGCAGGATAAAGTAGCACATGCTGTATTAAGGAAAGAGGCGCTGTCAACTTAAGAGTGGCGTCGTTGGACGCCGCTCGACCTGACAACAGGGTATGTGGTCTTGGTACGGGGAGACAGGCTATGACAGGAAGATCAATACTTCGGCGAGATATCCGTTACTTGGGGCCAGGATGACTTCAGTCCTGTGCCGACCCCGTACAGCTTCTGGTAGTCTGGTGTCAGGGAGTGGTTGTGCCGACTGGGGCACTAAGTAACGAGGCCGGCTGAGGGCCTATGTGGGTGCCGACTGGGGCACTAAGTAACGAGGCCGACTGAGGGCCTATGAGGGTGTCGACTGGGGCACTAAGTAACGAGGTCGGCTGAGGGCCTATGAGGGTGCCGACTGGGGCACTGAGTAACGCCTCCTCCGGTTCGGGCTTATCCTCGGAGCATGGACCGCCACGCGTCTGCGGGGAGCCAAACGGGGAGAGGTATTGGAGCATAAACACCCGACCTGATACTATCGAACGTGGACCACCATGCGTCAATTTAGGGGCCTAAGTCTGACTGACCCCCCATCTGACGGGCCTTTACAGCCCACTAATCACCTTTCTTCTGACTAGGTGCCAGGTTGTCGGGCCAGGTTACACACAAGCCGGCCCGGGATCAAGGTAATCAAGTTGCATGGTGGATGACTTTGACAGTGATTGAAACGAATTGTGGAACAGCGGCAGCCATTTAATTTGACTTAATTCCCACTTTGTGATTGCGAGTCCAAGTTTCGCACTAGCTCCTGGAATCTATACTTGGAGTACCTCGGAACTGGTGACTAGTAATTAGGATTAGGTAGCCGTGAAGGGAGTGGATGCTCTATAAATAGCCCTCCTTCCCGCTGCGTCATTGGTGTAACTGGTTGTGTAGTGAAGCTAAAATGGCTAATAGAGCTCGCGTTAAGCTTTTGGCTGTTGCCTTCATCGCCCTTGTGAGCTTCCAGCTTGCGTTGGCAGCTAGAACGCTCACCGGGGCTGCCGCAGGAGGCGGCGGTGGAGGAGGTGGCGGAGGTGGAGGCTCTGGCAATGGTTCCGGATATGGGTCCGGCTCCGGCTCTGGATATGGTGCCGGTGGAGGGAGTGCTGGAGGGTACGGTAAGGGAGGAGGCGGCGGCGGAGGAGGAGGAGAAGGAGGCGGCGGCGGTTCTGGCTCTGGCTCTGGGTCCGGCAGCGGTTACGGGTCGGGATACGGTGAGGGCGCTGGAGGAGGAAGCGCCGGAGGGCATGGGAAAGGCGGTGGTGGAGGCGGCGGCAGTGGAGGTGGTGGCGGTGGGGGAGAAGGGGGAGGTGCAGGCTCTGGCTCTGGTTATGGGCAAGGGTCTGGATCGGGTTACGGCGCCGGCGGTGGGACTGGTCACGCTGGAGGATACGGAAAGGGCGGCGGCGGCGGAGGTGGCGGCGGCGGAGGTGAGGGCGGTGGTGTTGGGTCGGGATCTGGGTCCGGTCAGGGGTATGGATCTGGATCTGGCTCCGGCTCCGGCGCGGGTGGAGCACATGGCGGTGGTTACGGTCGTGGTGGCGGCGGCGGAGGCGGCGGCGGTGAGGGATCAGGTGGGGGCACTGGCTCCGGCTCCGGCTACGGGTCTGGGTCTGGATCTGGGCACGGCAGTGGCGGTGGAAATGGCCATAATTAGATGACCAGCTTTCTATGGTATTATACTACGTATAATTCTATCAAAGTTGAAATCTATCGCCGATCCCCACGACTGCCCTACACCAGAGGATTATACGAGTACAATCCTACAAGACATGGTTGTTCGTGCTGTACCGCTGCCGCATAATGAATAAATGAAAGCTATTTCACTATTTATAATTACGAAGGATGCTTACTTATGCATGCCGTTACGTTCTTCTTTGTGAAAAATTTAGGGGGCGTTTGGTTTGTATTTTCCAATCTGTTTTTCATTTTCATTTTCTGTAGAAAATACGGTTTTCTGAAAAACATGTTTGGTTTGCATTTTCCAGCTTTGTTTTCCAGAAAAAAACATAGTGTTTTCTGGAAAACTGGAGAATGAAAAAAAATCATTTTCCAGAAAACTAAAAAATGCGATTTTCTAGAAAATGAAAATGGAAAATGAAACAAACCAAACGCCCCCTAAGTATTTATATACGAAAGCCCAGAGAACGACGGCCATTAGCTAGTTGATACGTTATGTGTGCACCCCGATCGACCCACACCCGCCGCGGTGTTGTTTTTTTTTTTCATTTTAAATTTCAGTAATAATCTCAAGGAATAATTGCGGAATTAATATATATATATATATATATATATATATATATATATATATTTGATTAGAGGTAATATAATTGATTTTGAAATATAATTTAGATTACCTATTAGTGATCTTATAATTCAGATTATAAAATTTTAATTAATTTTTATAATTTAAAATATTATATTATAATTTTAAAATTATAAGAAATAAAATATTAATTTTATGATATAATCTTATTACATTATCCTTCATGAAACATAATCTTAATGTTTTGATACTTATAATAAGATTTTTTTTTCATTTAATAAATTTTTATATGAATTTTCAATGTTGCCTTTACAAAACTAAAACAAATTAACAATGATAGTCAAAAAGTGTCTCAAACAACTTTCCAAGTCTCTTAACAAGACAAGTAAAAATGTTAAAAAAACAAATTTCGTCATCTTTTATTCTTCTTTATGTTTTTTTCATTAGAGAGTAAGATGATGATATCAACCTCTCGACTCTCTATTAGATGTAGATAAATAAATTATAAAAAATATTTTATTTTATTATAACAGTTAAGAAAGATGAAATATATATCCAACAAGATATTTTATATTTATTAAAAAACAATTTTTAATTGTGGATGTAACGAAGTAATCATTTATGTATTAACTATGTTAATCGTGCGAGTAATTTGTTTTTTTCTACTTGAAAATAATCTTTCGAAAATAGTGTGACCAGATATAATTTATTTCAATTTTTTTGCGATCAACACAAGTGTTATTTATTTATAGAAATTTTTTCTACAATTAAAACAATTATGAATTTTTTATAGAAACTGAAAATTTTAATTTAAAAATATTTTCATAGATTAATTTTGGAAAATCAAATTTTTAGAAATTGACCGTTATATTTTTACTATTCACAAAATTATCAAAAACTTTTAAAGTCAAAATTTATTTTTAAGAGTTAAATTCAAAAGTTTATACTTTTGTAAAGAAAATAATGTTTGTCAAGCAAACAAAATTTATTTTCTTGTGAAAATTTTTATATATTTTGTTATTTTGACACTTTTAGAAAAAAGTATAGAATTTTCTAATTGATAAATATTTTATGGATTTTGTTTTGGAAAATAAATATTTGAAATTAAAATTTTTCAGAGATGGATTTTAAACAAATTTTTCAGTACATGTTGTTAAATCTCACGTAGGGAGAAAAATTGATAAATTTATTTGTCAAAGAAATCTATTTTTAAGGATTTATTTTTCAAAATAACTATTTATGATAAAAACAATTCTTTTGTAAAAAAATTCAAATTTTTGTAGTGAAATTATTTTCTGATGATTAAATCAAAATTTTAATGTTGACAAAAAATTTCAAAATTTTTTCAACAATTAAAAATAATTTTTTAATTATCTTTCAGAACGTCTGTGATTTATTCTTTAAAAACCCCTTAGAAATTTCTTTCTTTCAGATTTTTTTCTACTAACTTTTTAACCCAAATTTTTGATATGATCAAAAGAGAGAATTTAAAAGGAGAGAATTTATAAGAGTTAAGTTAAGGGGAGGTTTATTACAAAATTTTACTGTGATTTATTTCAAATTTTTTTATGTACTTAGTTGCAAAATTATGTTTTATTGTTTTCATAAACAATTTTATTTCTTGTATCTTACCCTAACTTAACTCGGGTTGATGCACATCAAAAAAGGAGAAATAGTAAGTACTCTGGATTAATTTTAATGTGATTAACCGAGTCAAGTTATGTTCTGTTTATGTTTGATGCATTGTGTCTAAGTGTGTAGGAACTTACGAGCACAAGAAGTCGAGCGAAAGATACAGCGAGCGAGAAGGATGACACAAGAAGCAAGTCGACGGGCTTAATGCATCCGAGGGACAAGGAAGTTGCGGAAGAGTACACCGATGGAGCGAGAAGGAAGTATGCGATGTCCGAGGGACGAGAAGCCAAGGAAAAAGTCTGCTCAAGGAGAAGGTAGGAGTTGGGTTCGGGTGATCTCAACTCTAGAGCATCACCCAAACAACCGGAACGAAGAATGATCAATGTTCTGGGTTGATCATTCCAGACATTTGGAACTATTCTAGGTGCCCGGACCTAGTCTTGGCGCTCGAAATGGGCTGCCACATCAGCAATAGCCATTGTCAAAATGATGAGCACTGTGCCACGTCAGCATAGTCTAGGCGTCCAAAATGTCTGATCTCATCTAGAGATCATTGTCCTCGGATCAGAGTTGATGGAGTCCAAGCACCCAAATAGGCTTCCATGTGCTCATAATAGGCCACGTTAGCAAAACATTTGGTTTTCTAGAGGGCCATAAATAGAGTCCCTTGAGTTCGAAATTAAGAAACACACCCCGTGCTTTCAATTGTGAACTTGTCATTTTACATGCTTTTAACTTATGTAAAAGGCTACTCCGCCTTCGACGCTTTGCTTGAAGGAGCAATTAGTGGAGCTTTCACATAGTTCTTGGACTAACAAATATCTATTTGCAAATCAAGTAATATCTAGTCTCTTACTTTTTATATTCATCATTACTGCTAATTAATAGCGTGTCCTTACTAAGTTAGAAGCAAGAGATTGAAAATTTTTATTGCAGAGCTATTCACCCTTCTCTAGTTGGTCTTACGCGATGCTACACTAGTCACTTGAAGACTTTGATGTCTTCAATATAAATCACTTGACTATTTATTCTGTGGATGCTGATGATACTACTCGGAGTCACTAATGCAGGATCGATCCAAGAAGACCTCTCGATTTTCAATGGGTCATACTTTTTGACTTGGATATTAGAACGAGATGATATTTGGTTTGAATTGAAGCTGATTCAGACACCTAGATTTATTATAAGGTAGAACTCATAACCGACCAAATTTCAAATCCGAACAACATCGTTCAGAGCATTTTTGGATCTTTTGAACATCTTTTTTTTTTACTATTTTTAATAATTTCTATTTTTTGTAATTAGAGTATTTTTGGTATTTCGGATATTTATGGATTCGGGTTTGTCAATTTAAGAATCTGTTTAGTTGTATAAGGATTATCCTCTTTTATTGATCTTTTTTTGGTAAAACTTAGAAGACGATAATTTTCTCTTTATTTTTTTGATTTTTCTTCTTGTTTTCTCCATAAATCATCCTTTTCTTCAATCCATAGGATAATCATTATCCTGTTCGGTGTCACTAGCCCACTTAACTACGTTGACTTTTCATTAATGAACCTATGCAACCTCCTTGGTCCCTAGCATAGGAAGGGTGAGATCAAAGAAAACTAAGAAAACTAAGCCAAAAATGTAGGGTGTTATCAAGGATTATTTTTAGCTAAGAACTTATGTCGTTTTCTTTCAAGTCTGCTTCTTATATCCCTTACTACTAAGGGTGCGCTTGGTTCAAACGGAGGAATGGGAATGAGAATGGGATTGATTGAAGTGGGGAATGGGAATGGGTATGATTGATTACAAAGTGTTGTTTGGTTAGGACTGTGTAAACATTACCATTACCATTGATGGTGTTGGGTTTGCCTATAAAGGAATCAATATTAATATCTCATCTCATTCATTACATATAATATTCTATTTAATTAAAAATATAAACTGTATTCTGCTAGCTGGCGCTTGGGGTTTTTCATTCCCCCCAAAATGGGGTGGAATGGATGAATACATCAAATAGCGTAATCAAAACACTGTTCCGTAATTATACCATTGAACCAAACAGACGGATTGATTTCCTTTCCCTTTGCAGAGCTCAAATACCACGAACCAAGCGCCTCCTAAGTCTCTACAAGGATTATTAGGATGGGAGCACTTTTATTCACAAATAAATTCTACAATATTGTAGTATATATGCATTTTAAAGAAACTTTTTTTACTTGTTCTCTAAATCCTTAGGTGCTACCAAATAATTATGTCACTATCACCAAGTTATCATCATTAATGATTATCAAGGTAAAGAAATTTTTTAAAATTTGGAATTAATGGCACTATGATAATTATTAGGTGAAACGTGGATAACCATTTATTAGCACTATAAGCTGTGAACATTAAGTTTAACATTAATATATTTAATATTGGTGGCACTTAATAACATTTTTGTGGCATCTTGATACTTATTTGGACACTATAAGGATCATTTAATGCTACCTTGATAATTATTTGGTAAATTCAATTTTAAGTTTTTTTTTAAATTATGAATTGGTAGCACTTCTATTCATATTAATTTGATGACGTGCATGTTCATAATTATACGGCGATAGACAAATATTTTTAGTAACATAATATAATAAACAATGTCTATAATACCCTTAATGTTATTTGGGCTTAAAAAGTATAATTTGATAAAATTGGGATTAGAATTATCCTCACTAAATTTTAAGACTCAAATAAAAATAAAATATTAACTTTGGAACTAAAATTTTTTTTTTTCAAAAGTTTAGTATCAGAATCGCCCATTTAGTATTGAATTTGGTATCCAAAATGTATTTCCCCCTATATATATATAATTTTTAAACCCCGGATCGTTTGTTATGGAACGGTCCACGACCGTATTATTTGGCGCTTAGAATTGATTCAGGCGCCCTAATTGAAATACATAGATTTATTTATTTATTTAGCTCTAGGGTTAAACTAATTATATTTTCCTTTTAGGATTTAGGGTTGTGTTATAAAGTTCAATTTAAAATTTTAAAATTAAAAAATTTTAGGTGCTTACAGAGTATAGTATATATATTAAGATGCCTAATAATATTTATTTATTTATTTTTTTTAACTCTGATTTTAAGTTAAAATTAAAAAATTTTAGATACTCACGATATAGTATATGTATTTAAGATTTATTATTTAAAAAAAAATTAATTTTCAAAAAATAAAAAATTAAAATCAAGATGCCTCGGTTGCTCTAATGCAGATAATCATGCACCGTATGATATATATATATATATATATATATATATATATTTTGGTCAATAAAAGAAAATTTGCTATTCAATGTATGAACCAGTTTCTTATTTGCCAAGTCTGAACTAACACCCTGAATTCAGATGACCAAACAAAGGGATGTTGAACAAGCCGATGAATGATCTTCAACGTGTTATTAATTCTTGTGCATGCATTCTGAAACAATTACATGATCGATTACAATTTACAACCTGTTCTTCCATATCACATCTCCATTCTCGTTGTAAATGACATTTATATATCATACGTAAAATCTGGACAACATCCACATCCATTTTATACCGATCTCTTTTTCTTCGTATGAACTATATAATCAGCATCGATCTTAACCTCCCTATAACTCTTCATACCTTAGAACACAATCAAGTTGTGCTGCTGGATATTCGAGAGCCAACGATGCTGAATCTGAAGGATATCCCATTTCATTGGAAGTAGTAGGCCAAAAATGATCGGAAAGAATCTCCTTTTCACCGCCGTACAATTCTCCGCACCTCTCTAACTCCTCGAGATGATCATTCCCCAAGAGCTGATGCCCAACGACAGACGGATCATAGTTGTTGAACACCAAGTTTTGTAGATCCATGCTCGAAGATGAAGGAAACCCTAATAAATCTTCTCGTGCAATTATATTTGCATTCATCGACTTGGTAATCAGCTCCTCTTTCGCGGTAGTCGAGCCCTGTACTGAAATTGGGCTCACAGCATTGATACCAGTGAAGTGATTTGTTGACAAAGCTTGAGTTTGGGAATGGTGCTTGGGCCACAGAGCTGCAGGGCTGACGTTGTAGAAGGAGAAGGGATTAACATTAGGGTTGTAGAGTCCTTGAAGCTGCATATGGAGTTGCATTCTCTCACGAGCCGATGCGGTCAGGGTTTGGTTCTCGGCAGTCTTCACCTCCATGCTGTTAGCTTCCTCGTTTGATTGGTTAGGGTCGGCCGGGCGGCGCGGATGCTGATCTTTTCGCTTGCCGAGTAGCTTCTTCTTGAGCCTGGTGTTCCAGTAGTTCTTGATGTCGTTGTCCGTTCTGCCAGGCAGCTGGGCGGCAATTATTGACCACCTAATACAATTATACAGTTCCCACGAGATGGAATGATGGTTAGTATATGGGTGTTGTCACCGATCAACGGATCCATACAGACCATGAAGTTGATATATAAATTGATTGAAGACTAAATCATGAATTAATTAACCTGCTCCCTATGCTTATGTAGAGGCTGCATATGATTTGATCTTCTTCTTCTGTGAAGCCACCGTGCTTGATGTTTGGCCTTAAATAATTCAGCCATCTCAGCCTGCAGCTTTTGCCACACCTCTTCAACCCTGTGGGATTTATAAAATTTCACACTAATTAATCGATAAATTTCACACTAATTAATCGATAAGTATCTGAAGCTGTTCTAGTTAATTATGATCTTGCTTCTTAATTTAAGATTCAGGGAAAATATATATATGCCAAGGAGAATTATTTAAGAACTGACCAATTTTTTGAGGCAGTGCAATCCAGTTTCCTCCAGTTCCATGCTCTTCAATGAATGCCTTGAGCTTGGAGTCCTCCTCAGCTGACCATGGCCCTTTCTTCACATTTGCCTTGTCACAGCATGGAGCTCTCCCCATCTGATCGATGCTCTCTTTCTCTTGCTATCTCTCTCTCTCTCGCCTTCTTTACAAGACAGTGGAAAAGTGATGGATTCTGATGGGTGAGGTAGCGTGGGATGGAGAAGAACACAAGAAGGTGCAGCCAAGCTTTATAGAAGAGAGAGATGAGATGTGATGCTGGCTGTAAACTGATTAGGGTTCTTTTACATATTAATTAGTCACTGGTCCTTTACACCTCCAATATTATAATCTCTAGTGGGATTTTTCATATCTTCTGAGATGGACAAAGTCCACCATGCTAATTAATTAATTTTAACATGTAAATTATATATTAACTAGCTAGACTAGGAAAGCAATGAATCAACGGAAGTTAAGTGCGAGGAACGAGTTGCACATGTTTTTACTACACATTGGAATTTGGCAAGAGCTAGGCAGACTTTTAAGCCGAAGGATATACAATTAGGTGATGATTAAACACAAATTAAGAGGACTAGTCTTTTTCATGTCCAAGTTCTTGTTCGACAAAAAATGAAAAATAAATAAAGATCAATAAGTACTAGTTATATATATCAGCATACGTACTCAAGGAATTCTTAAGAATTATCACAATTAAAGCCTATATTTGGGTTTGTCTATCTCAAACCTTAAAACATCAAAATTTCACTTTCTATCTTCGATTTTTTTTTAAAATCATATGTTTGAAAATATTCTTGAAGGAGAATCTGGGAGCAATAGTAAAGTTGTTACTGTATAACCTTATAATGAGTTCAAATCACAAAAATAGACTCTAATAATACAGAGATCATTCAATATAATTATATAGTTTGTGACTCTCATATCTATAAACACATAAAGACCTGAATCGGAAACTATACAATAGGAGGCCTAAAATGTTTGGTTCATCATTCTATGAAGAATATTGGACAAGTCCGGTATGCCAAGTGGGTTAAGTCGATCAAGTAGAACAGGCCAAGTGAGTTGGGCGAACTAATCAAGTAAAGCAAGTTGAGTGAGTCGATAATTAAAGTACTCGATCAAGCTAGTTAAATCAATTGATAGGTCACTTCGGATGAACCGATCCATCCAATTAAGTCAAGTGAGTTAGATGAGGCAAGCAATTTGGACAAGGCAGATGAGCTAGATGTGCTAATTGTTTAACAAGACAAACAAATCAATCATGCTAGTCAAGCCGAAACAACTTGGCAATTAGTAAAGGGTGGTTAATTAGATCGAATGGATCAAACGGTTGTTTCAAGTCAAACTGTCAAAATGAATGCTAATTCGGTGGTTAAAATGCATTGAATGTATTAAATAAATCGAGGAGACCAATTTTAAAAGATATTCTATCTCTTTACTTTTTCTTTCTCTACTTTAACAAGTGAAAAATATAATTTAAATAAAAGATTCAATTATTTATCCATCAGCCCTAGCTGATCTGTTTAGTTTTTTTTTTATCCTTTGAGTAAACTATCCACTTAACAGTTCAAAATATCATTAAGAGGGAATAAAGGATAATGAGCAAGAGACAAGGCGAATTGGAATAGCCAAAGCTTCCATTTTAGATTAATTAAGAAAAGAACAATAATAATTTGCCCTAATGATAGAGATAATAATATAAACTATGAAGATTTAAAATTAAAGTAATGAAGGAAAAGCAGGAAATGTGGATGATCTTTCCCTTGTCCTTGCCTTGGAGTTGGAATCCCAAGGGCAGCCCGTGGCATCAGCAAAAAAGACCCTTGTTAATTAATCCAATCAAGGGAAAGAGGGAGAATGAAGAAAGAGATAGGCACAAGGAAGAAAAAGAGGAAGAAAAGAAGGGGAAAGCATTGAGAATCAGCATGGACGTCATTGGAATTTAGCAGTACTGAGAATGTCGATGGGGTTCCATTTCCTGCTACCGTATAAACTGCATGCTTCCACCTCTTTGTGATTAAATTTAAAGACTCTCAAAAGAATCATAATTGACTAATAATTAGGGCAGAAAAGATAGGTCAAAGGACCAAGATCAGAGGAACGTGTCAACTCAGAACCAACAAGCCATTTCTTGCTTCCCTTTGAAGCATGCACCCTGCATTCTGTAGAATTCCTTCCATCAAGTGACATCATTTTTGTTTGTCCCAACTCGATTTCCTTACTGATTTTCCCCCTCAGCAACCAAGAAAGATATATCAGCAGACAAGCTTTTGACTTGGTGGATTTTTCTTGAAGATTTTTTCTTCCACCTTTCCCATTGTTTATATGCGTTGAGCAAGTGGAAATTTTGATTTTTTATGAGTCAATTCAAACTGTCACTAGGAAGAATTATCCTCTCGTTTTTAGTTCAAGAGTTGCATTCCAATGACTTGGTAATAAAAAATTCAACAGCTGACTAATACTGTTGATATATAATTTGTTCAAGTTCTTGTAGGCAAATGATCAAACTGATACAATTATTACGGCATCGATCTAATGATGAATGTTTGTTATGTAAAAAGGAATTGAAGAAGTGTTTGCGTAGGAAAAGAAAAAAGATATTCCCAACCGGAGGCTGTATATATAAGAACTCTCACAAAAGAAAAATGATGATGTGAAAGGAGAAAGACATCAAACAATTACTCATAAATTAGATATGGATAAAATTATAGTAAAAGCTTAGTAAGTTCACCCTAGACGTCTTTTATAGTCCATCTCTAAATTATGTGTTTATAAGAGACTGCCGAGTGACTAAGAAGTGGGAGAAGTTTTTTTTCTCAAAGGCATGCATTAATCTCTGTCCTATTGTAATAAATCTATCATCCGCTGACTAATTGGATACTCTGTGAGAACAGAGATATGGATAAAAGACTCTTAATTGATAAGATCATCCTATACAGGGTCATGCTTACGCAACACACATTGCATCTATGACAGAAGGGCTTTAATGGACTTTGATAGCATACTGGTGAAGATGATTTAATTAAATCTCAAGGAAGTGACCACGTAGTTGGGGAGTACTGATAATTGCTACTAGTACTACTTTTTCAATGATATTTTTAATGATACATTAGTTTTCCATAATATTTAATATTGCTTAATTTGTAACATCAACTAAAACTTAACACTTAAAGATACACATAATGATCACTTTGATCTATTGGATTTTAAACGTGTTTTCTCTGTTCTATGGTCATTGTCGATATACCCAGATTTTTCTTAGGGAAATCAATTTTTAGTACGAAGCAACTACTTTCAACAGTCTATTCTCAACTAATCGGAGAAACATATTTCCCAACCGAAGAAAATTTAAACTCAAGGAGTGAAAATGAGTATCATGCATGTTTTTAAAATGCTCAGACTTGAATATGTACACATCAATGACTTACATCTCTCCTTTAAAAGGGTTAGACTTGAATAGAAATTGTTGTAATATGTACAACAGTTATATTTATAGTGCCTATACACCATCTATGTCAACTACTGATGCATACACCAACCACCAAGTTCGACATTGGCAACCACCAAAGTTTGACATTAGGCAGGCATTTCATTGTATATTTGTATAAGAACTTGGTGTAATTAATTTATCGTCAAAGAAGTGGAACTTCACTTAAGGACAAGTCATTAAAGCACTATCTCAATTAGTGAGATCGATTCAAATACAAGCACAACAAGACCACTTAAACTGGCTGGTATTATTGAGCTGATCATGACCTTACAATTAGTTTGCTGCTTCCACTGATGTTGTTTATGTGACTTCTGCTCCATTTAGCTCTGCAACCTTCTCCTTGGAAGATTCTTGACTTGTAATTTGCTTCCAAGGCTATAGGATTTATTAATGCACTTCCCTTTGCAGTGCCACCTTTTTTTAGCTTAGACTTAATTCTGGGCATGTTTTGATTGACATTAGGGAAGGATTAACAATTGCCTAGCTACTACTACCACAATCAACATATATCTCTAGTTTCTTAATTAATTAACAATTTTTGGTTTAGTCAAACATTCTATTGAGTCTTAAATTAAGAGGAGCCTAGTTATGATTTGACATGCGACTGTTTTCTCAGCAACTGCACTTAAAAATATATTACAAGGTATTACTCCATATGAAAATTCAAATGATAAATTAGAGAGAGAGAGGATAACTTTTTTTTTTAAAAAAAACATACTTAATATATTAAATTGCATCTCTAAAAAACTAGACAGTCTTGCAAGAGTCGAACTCAAAAGAATTAATTGAGCATAATAACTTCATCAAGTCACAATGTTGAATACGTGAGCACCAACTTAAATTTGTTAGGCTGATTGGGCAAAGTGGCAGGCACTTTATGTTGGATATTTGGGTCTTAAAAGATCAAATATGATTTTGCAAGAAAAATATGAGATGTCATCAATCGATACAAGTCAGAATTGACTTCAAAAACGAAATCTACGTTTCACGTAGATGAATCTAGACTATTAATTTGTTCAAAACCGATTACGGGTGAATGAGAAATTAATTGTTTAAAGTTAGCTCAAAATTAACATAGAAAGAAGTAGATGGAGAATAGTCTCACATCTGAAAATTTCAAAGGTATTTGCTTTCTTATATGTATTTTTGTGTTAATGGAGTTAAAAAAAACACAGGTGTTCTCTTCTCACAGGCGAGCAGGTGCTCGCACCTACGAGCCCGCCACTCGCCACGCGCGTAATGGGCACTTTGTTGGCGCACTTTGCACTTCGATCTAACCGTTGATAATGAGACTTGATTTAAAATGTCAGATCGAATCTGGAGGCTGAGATCAAAAAGAGATCTGAAGGGTTAAAATCATCCAGATCTAGCGACTGAGATTAAAGGGTTATCTGAAGGGTTATAACCTTCCAGATTGAACGACACAGATCAATCCTAAACCAAAAGTCACAACCACTCACCAAAGGGTACCTCACCTCTTCCCTTATATACATAGAATCCCCTAGATACTCAATTCATTCATTCAATCATCCAAAGTTCAAAAAGTATACATCTCATCATCTTTATCCAGAGTCTAAAAAGCTACAAGAAGGTTCGTTGGTCTCGAAATTTGAAGTGTTTCTATTTCGAGACATCGTCGTTGTATCTTGGGAAATGAATTGCTGCTATCCGTGAGCACCTATAGCGGAGCAATATCGTTTTATGGAGATAGTGTCGAACACTAGCCTCCACGATACTATATCAGTTTGCATCCTCCTTGACAGCAACCAAGCCAACTCACAATCGTAAAACGATATCATGCAAATTGATATGGCCTTGATTGACGTTCTAACTGTCGTTACACACAGAAAGAAACCAGAAAGGTTCAACGAAGCCAACTTAAAACGATGGCAACAGAAGATGCTGTTCTATCTGACAATGCTAAACCTCGTACGGTTTGTGTGTGAAGACCCACCAGTTACTACAGAAGGTGATTCCAACAGTAAGACTGCATGTGATATGTGGTCACATGGAGATTTCTTGTACCGTAACTATGCTCTCAATACATTGGACAACACGTATAACATGTATAGTCCGATGGAGACGATAAAATCTCTGTGGAAAGCACTAGAAAAGAAATATAAAATTGAAAACGTCATATTGAAGAAATTCATCGTCGATCGATTTCTGGATTTCAAGATGGTGGATTCTAAGAGCATGACGTCTCAAGTCCAAGACATGCAACTGATACTGTGTGATCTGGATGCCGAAGGCATAAATTTGAATGAGCCGTTCAAAGTAGTCGTGGTAATCGAGAAACTCCCTCTATCGTGGAAGGATTTCAAAAATTACCTCAAGCACAAGCAAAAGGAGATGATACTCGAAGACCTGATCTTGAGGCTACGAATAGAGGAGGATAATCGAAAGCTATCCGACTCCAGAGGAATGAAGCGGGTTGTCGACGATATATCCAACCTGGTTGAGCCAAACGCCAAGAAGCCGAAGCAATCCAAAAAGAAGGCTCAAGGCAAAAAATTCAAGAGCTCGTGCTACAACTGCAGAAATCTAGGACACATGTCCAAGGATTGTATATGTCGGAAGAAACCAACCAAGAGTCAGAAGGATGCTGCGAACTATGTCGCAACTTTTGATAACAGCCTGCCTGATTGTTTGGAACTGGATCTCATTGTGGTCGTGTTTGAAGCCAACACGGTGGTGGACAACCCGAAACAGTGGTGGATTGATACTGGAGCAACATGTCACATCTATTCTGATAAAACGATATTATCCAAGTATACTCCGATAAGTGGAAGAAAACTCTATATGGGCAATTCCACTACATTGCCGATTGTCAGACTCAGGAAAGTTATCCTGAAGATGACGTCTACGAAAGAGTTAACACTCATTGATGCGCTTCACGTTCCCGACATCAGGAAGAATCTAGTTTCTGGATTGACACTTGTCAAGACCGATTTTAGACTTGTGTTTCAGTCAAACAACTTTGTACTTACGAAAAGTGGTGTCTTTGTAGGTAAGGGGTACTTAGAACATAGTCTATTCAAAATGGTTGTAATGATTGTACACCGTACATTTGATGTTAATAAAATAAAAGCTTCCAGCTACGTTGTTGAGTGTTTTAATTTATAGCATTATCGACTTGGACATGTCAATAATAATACTCTGAAATATCTCGTCAAATTAAATTTATTACCAAACGTCAATGTTGACAAAATGCACAAATGTGAAGTGTGTGTAGAAGCAAAGATGACGAGACTACCTTTCCATTCGGTCGAAAGGTCAATGACTCCTTAGAATTGATATATAGTGATCTATGTGTCTTAAAGTTTATGGAAACTAGAGGAGGTAAAAAGGTATTTATTACTTTTATCGATGATTGCACGAGGTTCTATTATGTCTTTCTTTTAAGAAGTAAAGATGAAACCATAAAGGCCTTCAGAATGTATAAAACAGAAGTTGAGAATCAGCTTGATAAACGAATTAAAATAATTCATAGCGATAGAGGTGAAGAATATGGTGCATCGTTTAATGAGTTTTGTTCAGAATATGACATTATCCATCAGACAACGACGCCATACTCACCTCAATCAAATGGTGTTGCCGAACGTAAAAATCGAACACTAAAGGAAATGATGAATGCCTTGTTGATAAATTTAGGCTTACCCCAGAACTTGTGGGGGGAAGCTATATTATTGACAAATCACATTCTTAATAAAATTCCTCACAAGAAAAATGATAAAACGCTATACGAACTATGGAAAGGCTGCGAGCCATTGTACAAATACTTAAAAGTGTGGGGGTGCTTTGCAAAGGTCAAAGTACTCAAGCCAAAGCATGTGAAGTTCGGACCTAAAACGCTTGATACAATATTTGTCAGATATGCTTATGATAGTAGTGCACATCGTTTCATAGTTCATAAGTCAGACATTCCTGATATTCATGTGGGAACAACTATAGAATCTCAGAATGCAATATTCTTTGAAAACATATTTCTAAATAAGAAGGGAAACGTTCAAAGTGATTGCAACGGAAGTTCTAACGAACAAAACATTTCTAAACTTAGTTATTGTAAAAGGACTATTGACGATCAAAGCTCAGAGCTACGTCGGAGCAAACAGGCTAGAGTTGAGAAATCTTTCGGGTCGGACTTCATGACTTTTATGTCAGAAATGGACCCAAGAACATTAAGGTAAACTCTCTATAGTGCCGACGCCTCAATGTGGAAAGAAGTTGTCAATAATGAAATCAAGTCCACCATGAATAATCATATTTGAAAATTAATAGACCTTCCTTCTAGTACTAAACCATTGGGTTATAAGTGGATACTCAAACGCAAGTATAAAGCTGATGGATCAATTAACAAGTATAAGGCTAGACTTGTGGTTCGAGCAAAAGGAAGGTCTTGACTACTTCGATACCTACTCACATGTGATAAGGATTACGTCCATACTGTTGATAGCCATCGCAACACTGTATGACATTGAAATACATCAAATGGATGTTAAAACTGCGTTCTTAAATGGTGAGTTGAAAGAAGAAATCTATATGGAGCAACTCGAGGGGTTCGTAGTTCTAGGAAAAGAGGAAAAGGTGTGTCTACTTGTTAAGTCGTTATACGGATTTAAACAAAAGCATAAACAATGACATGAAAAATTTGATAAAATAATGTTGTCAAACGGATTCAAAATAAATGAATGTGACAAATGCATTTATGTCAAAACCACACCTGAAGGTCATGTAATCATCTGTCTATACGTAGACAATATACTTATAATGGGCAATAATCATGAGTACAGAGAGAATGTTGACCAACAATTTCAATATGAAAGATATGGGTCGAGCATATGTTATATTAGGAATTAAAATTTTTAGGACATCTGATGGGATAGTTCTAACACAATCTCACTATGTAGAATCAGTATTGAAAAGGTTCAATGCGTACGATCTCTCTACAGTGAAAACACTTATGGATCTAAGTTAACACTTACCGAAAAATCATGGTGAGCCCATATCACAATTAGAATATTCTCGGATAATAGACAGCTTGATGTATCTCATAAACTACACACGTTATGATATTGCCTGTACGGTCAATAAGCTGAGTCATTTTACAAGTAATCCAAATGACACCCATTGAAAAACACTGATGTAAGTTCTTAGATATTTAAAATATACTATGAGCTATATATTACATTACGGAAGATATCCCACTGTTTTAGAGGGGTACTATGATGCTAATTGGATATTAGATACAAAAGAATCCAAATCCACTAGTGGATATGTATTCACAATCGGTGGAGGAGTGGTAACTTGAAAGTCCACTAAGCAAATGTGTATTGCTCGGTCAACTATGGAATCCGAGTTTATAGCATTAGACAAAGTAGCTAAAGAAGCTGAATGACTGCAGAACTTCTTAGAAGATATTCCGAGTTGGGACAAAATCTGTGCCCGTCGTACTTATACACTGTGATAGTCAATTGGTGATTAGAAGGGTACAAAGTAGTATGTATAATGGTAAGTGTCAACATATATGTCGTAGACACTGTAGAGGATCGGATGCCGGCTAGAGGGGGGAGGGGGGTGGGGTGAATAGACGTTGACCCCCAAATCCGTCTCGGTTTGCTTCCTACAATGTTAGTGTGTGCAATGAAAATATAATTAAACTAAAACACTAACAAAGACACAAATTGGTTTAACGTGGTTTGGAGATAAAACTCCTACTCCATGATAGTCCGTAAGATAGACGATCCCGATCCGTCGATGGATGAGTCCCCGAAAAGCCTCCGACTAGCTCCTGTTGCTCCTTGTGGGTAGAGAAACCTCGTAACAATCCCTGAGTACCAAGACTGCTAATTGACCTTTAACCAAAGCCAATTTTGTCAACTCTAACCAGCCAAACTGAGCTCCCTTAAATAGAGCTCGTGGATGAACTAGCCGTTACCAGTCGACTGGTGCCAACACTAGTCGTCTGCTCCAGCCAAATTCGAACGTTACAACCCAACGTTCGAATTTTAACGTTCGAATTTCAGCCAACACCAATCGACTGCACAAAAGATCAGTCGATTGATCTTTCTGTGAGCTCTACCAGTCGACCGCTCCCAACAACAGTCAATTGCCCAAATCCTAAACATAGAGTTTTCTTTTCCGAGTACAATTCACTCAGCACTTGAATTCTCACAACTCACTTGACTCTTCTTGCAGCCTCGACCTGTTGTCTTCAAGCCTTCTTCGACTTTGACTCTCGTCCCTCGGATGCATACAAGCCCGCGACTCGTCTCCACATGCCATCTTTCATGTATGTCTCGAAGTGGGCTTCCCTTGGCTTATCGCTCCTGCCTTGTCCACGGTCCCTCGGATGCACCATCCTTCACCGGGCCCGAAGCCGTCAAGCTAAGTCTATTTGTATCCTGCACACTCAAATACATATATCAAATATAAGGATAAACCTAACATAAACTCTTTGCCCAAATATCAAAACACATGGTCTCACGAACCATAGATTGCTCCAATAGACACAATACCATTAGGCAGTTGGGATAACAGTTAATGACAAAGAGATTTATTTGTTACTATGAAGATTCAAACCTTGAACCTCACAGGCATAACACAAGTACCATTAGGCAGTTAGGATAACACAATATCATTAGCAGTTGATCTCGAATGAAGTGATTACAATCGAGAATGTTAAGTCTAAAGATAATTTGGCAGATCCTCTTACAAAGGGGCTAAGTCGAGATCAAGTATATTGCTCATCTAGAGGAATGAGATTAAAAGTCTACAACTAAAATGACTGTAGCGGTAACCCAACTTTATTGATTGGTGATACCAAGATCTTGGTTCAATGGGACAACGAAGTTACAAAAGTTGTGTTACAATACACGAGATATATTATCTTTATCCCAATCTTAGAATGAACATATGCTGTCCTACCACATGTAGTGAGGTTAAACTTATGCTTGTAATGATTTCTTCCATACCTTTATAAGGTAGACTATGGTAGGATACTCTTGATAGAAATGTCACCTGTGTGAGTGAAGATAGGACGCTTCAATGAAACACTCATGAATCCAAGATGGTATCCATGGCCAAAATCGAACCAACCATGAGAACCAAAAGTAGGTGACATAAGTCCCTGTGTGGGTGTTATTATCTTAGTATACACAAACAGCTGAGCAGTTCAAGACATCACATTCACTGCGCAGCCTAGTATGCTCGATAGCATTCTACTACGGAAGGTTCAAAGCCATAAACTACCTCTCCCAATGCATTGACTTATCAATTGTACTCTTGTAAAGTGTCAACATGCATACATGTATTAATGTTCATTCATGTGAGGGATTGTTGAATATTTGGGTCTTAAAAGACCAAATACGGTTTTGCAAGGAAAATTGAGGTGCCATCAATTGATGAAAGTCATAATTGACTTAGATGGGGTTGGGCATCCCAGGGTTGACACGTGGAATGAGAAAGTTATGTGTCTGGGTCCACCAAGTCTGAACGACTCTCCGAGACCAGGGCCGTCTTAAGGTTCTACAAGGCCCAAGGCTAAATTATTTTGTAGACTTTTAATAATTTTTTTAAAAAACTAAAATTTTCCCTCACCCTTTTTCATTCGGACTTGGAACCGACAATGGCGGGTTTAATTTTTTTTTAAAAAATAAAATATTAATTTAAAAATAAATTTTTATATAAAATTTAGTTTCTTAGCTTTTTGAGATGCAAAATTATTAATTAAATTTTTATATTTAAGTTTTGATAATAATGTTTTTTCAATTGATAAAATTGCTAGATTATTTAATCTTTCTTGAGAAATTGTTGAACGTAAATAAGACTTTATTAATTTTAATTTTGAAAAACTTCTTTCTGCTGAAGCTACACTAACATGTATAGTTAATAATATTCTATAAGCTATCCATGCATTAGGAAAAGAATTTAATTTTTTTATAAGATTCAATACCTCAATTGCAGTTTTTAATTCTAGATTTATTATTTCTTTTAAAACTTTTAATTCTGAAAATAAATCTAAACCATCAATATAAGATAACATGTCCTGTTTTAAAATTTTTTCAAGATTTAAATATTTTATTTTTAAAAAAATTATCATCAATCAATTTTAACTTTTCTACTTCATATAAAAAATTAAAATTATCTTCATATATTTTAAATTGTTTAAACCTACTTTGAAGTGAAGAAATAGCATGATCAATAATATAATTAAAGTAATTAATTTTAAAAGATTCTTCTGGTGAAAGTTTCACCTCATTAATTTTATTCTCATCAAATCATTTATTTCTTCTGATTATACATTTTTCACGAAATTTTGGTTCTATATTTATTTCATTTGCAATCTCTTTGGCTGAAATTATAGCAGATATGAATCCATTTTCTCTGTAATCATTGAAAAAAGAAACAAGACCTTTTAACTGATCTAATGCAATAGCAATGTTCATATCTTTATATTGTAAAAATTTACTAACAGTATTAACTGTAAATAATATATCATACCAAATAACCATACCTAATAAAAATTCAAAATTGTTGAATTCATTTGTTGCTAAAGAATTTGCTTCACTTTTTGTTTTAGGATCATCACTAATTTCTGTAAGTTGATATAAAGCTTCTCTTATTTGTGGAGCTTGATATTTTATTGCTTTAACACTTTCAAGATGACTTTCCCAACATGTTTGTAATAATGGTTTAAGAGTTAAATTAGAAACATGATTTTGTAAAATTTTCCATCTATTTGTAGAAGAAGGAAATAATGAATAAGTATGTTGTATCACACCAAAAAATGTTATAGCACAAGGACAAGAATTAGCCATATCACATAGTACTAAATTAAGACTATGACAACTACATGGTGTATAAAAAGCTCTAGAATTTATATCTAACAATCGCTTTTGTACGCCTTGTTGTTTACCTTTCATATTAGCCCTATTATCATATCCTTGTCCTCTTATGTCATTTACATCAAGTTCAATTTTTTTATTATATTAATAAGCGTATCAAAAAGACCTTTTCCTGATGTATCATCTACTTTTAAAAATTCTATAAAATATTCTTCTATTTTAATTGGACTTGTTGAAATATCTACACATCTTAATATAAGAGACATTTGTTCTTGATGACTTATATCGGGAGTACAATCAAGTATAACTGAAAAATATTTTGCTTCTTTTATTTTTTTAATTATAATATTTTTTACTTCTTTTCCTAATACATTTATTAACTCATTTTGTATATTATGGCCAAGATAATGATTATGAATTATACCATTTTAAATACGTTTAAGGTGTTCTTGCATTATATGATCAAATTCTGCAATCATTTCAATTAAACCTAAAAAATTTCCATTATTATCTTGATAAATTTTCTCATTTGTACTACAAAATGCTAAATTATTTTTTGCAAGATTTTTAACTATAGCAATAATTCTTATTAATACATTCTTCCAATGTTCTTTTTCCTTATTTATTTTTTTCTTGTAAATTTTGATCAATAGTTTTCTTTTTAAGTAACCTCATATCAATATCAAACCAAATATTCATATTTATAATATGTTCATTGCTTATTTCATGACTTTTAATCTTTGCACTAAGATTTTTTCAATCTCGACATCCTTCGTTTGCTAATTGAATTGTAATTGATTTTTGACTAAATAATTTACAACAAAAGCAAAATACTTTATCTAATTCTTTAGAATATATTAACCATTTTCTATCATGTTTTTCTCCATTTGGTAATTTTTGAATGTAATGAATCATAGAAAAATGTCTAGAATTTTCATCATTTGGAAAAGAAATATTAATTTCTCTAATTGGACCTTTTTCAACTAATAAATCTATTAAATTTGTATTTATATTTTTCCATTGTGCTGGATCATATACATTTTGAATAATTGTTTCATCAATATTATTAAAAAAATTATCTTCATGATCTATTAAGTCGTCTTCATTTTTTGAA
Organism: Boesenbergia rotunda; assembly: GCA_024364735.1. Classification (NCBI taxonomy): domain Eukaryota; kingdom Viridiplantae; phylum Streptophyta; class Magnoliopsida; order Zingiberales; family Zingiberaceae; genus Boesenbergia; species Boesenbergia rotunda. Next base: position 86,943 of record JAGFNQ010004293.1, read on the forward strand.
TTTTTATTATCTTCTTCGTTAATATTAATATTTGATAAATTAGATTTGTGATCATTAGAAAGTTCTTGATAGATTTCTTTTTGTCCTAAAGATTGTCTTTAGGTAAAAATTCAATTAGTTTTCCATTTAAAATTTCAATTATATTATTTTCTAAATTTTGATTTTGATTATTAATAATAAACCTATCAAGTGCACCTTTTTGAGATTGAATAAATTCTTCTATCTTTCTTTTCTTCATACGTTTTGTATAACCGGAATCATATTTTTTAGTTGACATATTCAAATTAAAATAATAATTATAAAGAAAATATAAGTCTCTACTTGGTCGATAATTTTTCAAGTAGAAATAGAACCTGGATAAAAAGATAATACACCATGAGTTATTATTGAAGCAGTATTCGTTATGCGAAATTGAAAAGCTAAAAAATAAGGTTGGTCGGATGAGAGCAAAAATCAGTAAAGATATTAACATTTTATGAATCATGTTTTATGTTTTTTTAAGGGCATAAATCAGATTTAATAATTTACTTGCATAGAAAAAATAAGAAAAAAAAAATCTATGAATTCCATCTAGAATTTATTATTTATACAGAATAATAAAAACTATATTAAAGAAAATTGGAAGAAGAAAAGAGTGAAAAAATATTACCGAATATCAAACGATAGAAAACTGAGCCCTGAGGAGAAGGAAGTCTTCTTAGAAAATCACTGTCACTGATGAGGAAAAAAAACTACACATTATTTAGTAGTTGGTATTGAATATTGATGATGGTTGGCTCTTGAGAAGATTGAGTTAATGAGTATAAAATGGGATGCATATTATAGTTTTAAATAAAATTTTATGGTAATATAATAATTATAATTATTATGAAATTAATTATTATTTGATTGTTGTTTTCAATTATTAAATGTTGTATCACTTTTCCATGCATGTAGGTGTGAGTTTTGGAAATGATTTGCACATTACCATTATCCCATAGTATACAGGTTGTCTAATGCAATAAAATTAGTGATGAAAGCAATAAAAATATCAAGTTGGTGTGATGCAGATTAGTGAGAATGCAATCCAGGCTGGCGTGATGCAGATTGCAGCGTGATGTTTGCAGCGCGAACAGCGGACGACGCGTAGCAGTTGGGTGGAAGATGGAAAGCGTGCAGGTGTGATGCAGATATATAAAAAAAATGTCATTACTGATAATGGGCCCTGATTTTATTGGGGCCCTAGGCATAGGCCTTAATGGCCTATGCCTTAAGCCGGCCCTGCCCGAGACCTCGTTGGGAAGGCAGACTCCCGAGACCACCTCGGGAGGGCAGATCCCCGAGACCAACTCGGGATGGGATATGCCCGAGATCTCCCCGGGAAGATAGGCTCCCGAGGCCCTTCTGGGAGAGGAAATTTCCTGAGACCCTCTCGGGAAAGTGGAGTCCAAAAAGTAATAGACCCGATAGCCCGACTCCAATAACTGTTACCCTTTCTTGTTCAAGAAAGGTGGTGGATAATTATTGTCCTTTATATGTGACAATTAAGGCTCAATAATCACGGGAGCCGTTGCCTACGAGCTATTAGGTAACCGACAAGTATGGGACGTGGAGAGAGGTGTGACCAAACCTACAGGTATATAAGGTACTTCAACCCCTACCCCCAGGTAAAGGGGTAAGGCTCTCTAAACTCAGAACTTTCACTTTGATTTCTCTTCCTATAAGCGACTTGAGTACTGACTTGAGCGTCGGAGTGGACTCTGCAGGAAAATCTCTGGCGTGTTCCCATTAATGCTCGTGTTGATCTCGCAGGGTGCTATCTCCTTTCCTTTCATCACCATCCTCGCGGGTTGTACTATGATGACTGGTCGTCCACGTTGATTCCTTCCGGAACAAACTTAAAAAACGAAATCTATGTTTCGTGTACTCAAAATTGATTACGGATGAATGAGAAATTTATTATTTAAAGTCAGCCTAAAATTAACATAGAATAAAGTAGATGGGGAATAGTTCCGCATCTGAAAATTTCAAAGGTATTTGCTTTCTGATATGTGTTTTTGTGTTAATGGAGTCAAAAAAAGAAGAGAAACACAAGTGTTCTCTTCTCACAGACGAGCAGATGCTCGCACCTGCGAGACCGCCACGCGTGCAATGAGTGCTTTATTGACGCACTTTACACTTTCAAAAAGCATGCATGTGAGAATCTGGGAAATTTGAGGGCTAAAAGGCAAAACTTTCGAAATTAAGTGCATGCTTGGGATTTCGAAAAGCTGAATGGGTTTTTCTGCAAAAAGGCCACCCCTTATTAACATTTCGTTTTTCCCATTCGGCGTGCCCTAGCCGCAGCAAGCCTCTTCGATCCCACCTCTTCTCTTCGCCTTCCGCCACAGCCAGACGCGCCGCCCCCTTCCTTCGTTCTCTTCTCCTCTCGCGTGCCCTAAACCGCAGCCGCCCGACGTAGTGTTCGCCCTCTTCTCTGCTTCGATTGAAGTCACCAAAGAACCAACGCCGACTTCTTCCTTCGTTCCACTCGTAATCTTGATTCACAAGATACTCCGCGACCACCAGCCGGAGGTGGGTTTCCTGAGCGCTGTTGTCGCCCTTTTTCTCACGATCACTCCATCGCGAGCAAGCAAGATCATCGGGCCTTCTTCCTCCTCTGATCGCAGATTTGGTAAGAGCGGAGATTTGGATTTCTTCGATTTAGTTGTTCCCCGAGTTGTACCCTAATCGTTGATCCACTGAATTTGGGATTCTTGGCTTAAGCTAAACTAGAGCTATTCTTAGGGATATTTGTTCTACCCTGTGGGAGCAGGTGCGCTGGACGACTCACGGTCAACGATGAACTCTGGTAAGCATTGATTGTTTTCGATTTGTTCTTCAAATGGAATTGTATTAGAACAGTAGGATTGGGTTGTGCTATCAGTTTGGATTCTTATGTCTCCGTGAGTTGTTTTGCTTTGGATGATCTTGAGACGAATCGTGTTGACCATTCTTGAGCTTGAGTGATCAGTAACGGGGTTGATGAAGGATGAATGGGTGTAGTTGGATCCCTGTAATGGAATAGGTTTCCTATGTTTTGAATCGGAGTTATGTGTTGATAGCAATTTGGTTTCGAACTGTGTGTTGTTGTGTTTTTGCACTGGTTTAGCTTTTTGCCGTGAGCAGAGTTGATCAAGGATGGCTTGGGCTATTGTTTTCCTATTGCTGTGATTTGGGTTGGTTGTAGGTCAGAGGTGGTGTTTTGGTGAGTTGCCGTGAGGGGTTAATTGGGGATTAATTGGTTATAATTACCCCTAAATAATTTAGATGGTATATTGGCTAGGAAGTTAGGGATTAATTAATTGTAATTAATCCTAATTAACCTAGAGGTGTTTGGTTAAGAAGTTAGGATTTAATTGGGATTAATTAATTATAATTAATCCTAATTAATCAAAGGGGTGTTTAATTAGGATTGATTGATTAGAATTAATCCTAAGTAAATTAGAAGTTATATTTGGCTAAGTGATTGTGTATTTGATGCAGGATATTGAGTGTCGTGGCTATCTTCGTCGCGGCTATTATTTTTGGACGGGGGCTCTCGACGCTTGGACTTCTTCATATCGATGCGGGTACTTCTGTTTATGCATAGCTAGACATAGTTAGCAGTAGGGATACCTGATATTGTTATCTCTGTGCTTTTGCTTCGGTAGTTGTATCCGTTAGCTTTACTGCTTACTATATCTGTATGGATTGGTGATGCATAGTTTACCTTATACCTTACGCTAGGATTTATGTATTGGTGCATACCGGTTATATGGACTACTGCATATCATGTAGATGACAGCAGGGTTAGATAGTGGATGATGCATGGGATAGTGACACGCATCATTATTGCACGTAGCATAGGGGACGACCTTTGACTCCCTGGAGGTTGAGATGGCCGTCGTACTTGCTACTCGTGTAGGGGCATATGTAGGCGACCCTTGACTCCCCTAGTGGTTGAGAGGGGCCGTCAGACCTGCCACATGACCTGTCGTGCAGCCCCGTTGGCGGACCCGGGCACTGCAGCAGGTCCCCTACCTATCCGATGATAGCAGAGACGTTTAGAGCGTTACTTCACCCGATAGTGGGGTACGTTTATGGTCTCCGACCCTACCCATTCGGTCCCGCGTGTGCATTATTGACCGTCTGTTCGTGCAGGGAAGACCAGGTCAGAGCCCTACCCACTCGGTTTGCGTGTTTCCACGACCTATATTGACTGGCGTCAGGGGTGGCCCATGTTGCATCATGAGCATGCTCTGCATCTCTGCACTTGGTTGTGTTTGCTGCACTTGATTGTTGCACTTGGTTGACATGCATACTACCGGGTTTGGATCGACGCAGGTAGGTATGTAGTTTCCTTTACTGCTTATAGTTCAGTTCTGCATTTCTTTTTACTACAGTTATCTTCAGTATTGTGATAGATAGATAGACGGTGACTTACTGCTATTATTTTTCTTCTTGTGCATATCAGTCTGTATTCGCTGAGTTCATAGGACTCACCCCGTTAGCTCCCTGTTTTTATTTCAGGATGATGGTCTGGAGTGCCCGGCAGCCTGTCCCAGGTCGCGTATTTCTTCGAGATGATTCCGGGATGTCTTTTTTACTTGTTGGTGGTACATGTTGGTACCCGTTTTCCGTTTCTGTTACTTTACGTTTCCGCTGCTATATTCGTGTTTGATTTTGCCATTTTACACGGCGGTATAGTTGTACTTTTGTGAGCCATGGAGGCCTTGTGTTTTGCGTTTGTCGTAAGTCGTACCGGTACCCAGCTTTGTCGTCGTTGCCGTTTCTATTTTCGATTTATACAGTCGCTTGTTCCAGCCCTATAGGCTGCGGTACAAGCTGGCTGAGGTAGTCATGGTGGTCTGGTTGTTGAATTGTCCGCCAAGACGAGGGAGTAGCTGTCCGGTCGGTATCGGACGAGCGGCTCCTCGGGGCGTGACAATATTCGGTATCAGAGCCAGGTTCTCGAGATACTTTGTGGTCTTGTGGGTGTCCTTCGAATTTTATGTCGGAGTCGTTTCTCGATGGATGTGATTGGGACATGGCGGCGACGGGACCTCTCCAGACGATCCCTATGTAACGGTAAGATCTTGTTGATAGTTATAAGAATAACGGTAATAATGATTGGGTCATATCTGTGCAGGTATGCCCCATCGTATCGAGCTGACCCCGCCTCGGCCCCGTGGTGGCCCTCGGCGACCACCACAACGGTTGACTCGGGAGCCTACGGGTGATGAGACTATCGGAGCAGAGGCGGAGTCTCCAGAGAGACGACCTGTGGTGGGTACTGGACGCCGTAGACAGACGTCTCCGGGCCAGAGGCTTCCATCACCGAGGACCCCTTCGCCGTTTCTGACAGCTGTTCCAGTCGCACCCCCGACAGTGCCATCTGTTGCACCCCCGGTGGTTCCTGCCGTAGCACCCCCGGTGGTACCCGCTACGGTACCGTCAGCGGAGCAGTCAGCATCGCAGCCGATCCACCTAGTACTACAGACGCTACAACAGTTGATTCAGACTTTGTAGCCGGTATTGGCTTCTACTCATCCGGCACCTCTGCCGGCTCAGACAGTACCTTTGGAGGGGCAGACCTTCGGAGCGTCGGGACAGGCAGCGCAGTCAGTACCCCCGGCAGTGCAGCCAGTCGCCTCACCCGTACCACCTGCGGTACCAGCGGCCCCTGTGGGCCGAATCATGGACAGATCACGGATCCCAGCATTGGATGCATCCGTGAAGGGCAGATTCACACTTTTCCACAGAGGGACCGATCCGGGCGTAGCCCAATCATGGCTTAGCACTGTGGAGGATACCTTCTCATATATGTCCTGCTCCGACTGGGAGAAGGTTGGATTGGCGGCCTACCACATGCGAGAGCGGGCCACGACTTGGTGGACGGCTCAGCAGACCATCTATGGCGAGCAGCCGATTACTTGGGGCATGTTCCGGGAGGCCTTCCGACAGAAGTACCTTCCCGCAGCATATCAGATGACTCATCGTGAGCAGTTTCTGCATCTCCAGCAGGGGGATCGGACGGTATTAGAGTACGATGCGGAGTTTAACCGCTTGGCGGAGTATTGCCCCCTGTTAGTCGCAGATGATGGGGAGAGGAGGATGCATTTTATTCGAGGGCTGGCCTCGAATATTCAGCTTCAGCTGTCTACCTGCGACATTACATCATATCGACAGGCGCTAGAGCGAGCTCTGATCATCGAGTCTACTCGACAGCGACTGTTCGGGGACAAGAAAAAGGATAAGCAACCAGTTTCTGATGCAGCACAGCCTCAGTCACAGCAGACCTCGCGGAAGCGAGGCAGGCAGAGGCAGCCAAGGCAGGATATTTCTGGGGCTACATCCGGGCCTCAGAAATCTGGACGTACGACGACGGACTCCTCCCAGACTTCTCAGCCTGACCGGAGGACCCCCGCTAGACGCCGTTGCATGCAGTGTGGTTCCAGGAGCCACGACAGATTGGAGTGCACCCTGGCGCAGGCAGTGTGCTACTACTGTCAGTTGCCGGGACATATGAGCCGTGATTGTGCCCGGAAGGCACAAGATACGGCATCCGGAGTCGCATCACAGGGAGAGCGTGCTGGTCCGGCACGATCACAGCGCGGGGGACGGGGGTCACGGACTTCTTCGCGGACTCAGCCGACCGCCCCTCCGCCAGTGCATGTGTATTATATGTTCGGGCAGGGCCCCGAGCATACTCATTCATCAGCGATCCCTCAGCACCCCGTTGTGGAACCGCAGCAGCAGTCTTATATCGGACATCAGCCGACGGTGTATCTGCCTCATCAGTCGTCTAGAGTTTCTACACCACAGCCTCCACCGGTACCTGCTTTACCCCTACCACCATCGGAGACGGGTCGAGTGTATGCACTCACCCGAGAGGAGGCTCAGAGAGCTGACGGTTCTGTTTTTCGAGGTACCGTTTCCCTTTATGCGCATTCTGCAGAGTTACTTATTGATACTGGTAATACCTATTCCTTTATATCACGGCTGTTCTTGAGCAAAGTCTGTAGGTTACCGACGATTAGGGCAGAGCCTTTGTCTGTGTCCCTACCTTCCGGAGAGGTATTGGAGGTCACCCAGGAGGCCAAGGGGTGTCCTCTAGATTTTGGGGATGTCATCCTTACCGTGGATCTCTCCGTATTGAATATGATCGAGTTTGACATCATCCTGAGTATGGATTGGCTGACGGCCTCCCATGCTACTGTCGATTACCATTCGAGGGTGGTCACTTTCCGACCTCCTGGCCAACCCTCGTGGGATTTCCTTGGCATTCGGGATGATGGTATATTGGTCATCACCGCTCTTCAGGCGCAGGGGCTTTTGTCACAGGGCTGCCGGGGATATTTGATTTCATTGATCAGTACAGATGTCTGTGGCGGTCCTCAGATCTCAGATGTTCCTGTAGTCCGAGAGTTTTATGACGTCTTCCCAGAGGAGCTACCAGGGTTGCCTCCTAGGAGGCAAGTGGAGTTTTCTATTGAGCTGATTCCGGGGACAGCGCCGGCATCAAAGGCTCCATATCGGAGGGCACCGAAGGAGCTGGATGAGCTGAAGGTTCAGCTCCAGGAGCTATTGGACAAGGGTTTCATCCGACCCAGCGTATCCCCATGGGGTTCTCCGGTATTATTTGTGAAGAAGAAGGATGGCTCCATGAGACTTTGCATCGATTATCGGCAGTTGAATGCAGTCACCATTAAGAACAAGTACCCCTTGCCACGGATAGATGATCTGTTTGATCAGTTGAGAGATACATCAGTGTACTCAAAGATAGATCTGCGGTCAGGTTATCATCAGCTGAGGATCAGAGATTCTGATATCCAGAAGACAGCTTTTCGTACCCGATACGGGCACTATGAGTTTTTGGTGATGCCATTTGGGCTCACCAATGCGCCTGCAGTGTTCATGGATCTCATGAACCGGATATTCTTGGAGTACTTAGATCAGTTCGTCATTGTATTTATCGACGACATTTTGATCTATTCTCGTTCGGCAGAGGAGCATGCTCAGCACCTTCGCATCGTTTTGGAGACGCTCCGGCGGGAACAACTGTACGCGAAGTACAGTAAGTGTGCTTTCTGGTTATCTTCTGTGGGTTTTCTCGGCCATATTGTGTCTAGCAGAGGCATTTCTATCGATCCCCAGAAGATTGAGGCTGTCACCAGTTGGGAGCAGCCTAAGTCAGTTCACGAGGTGCGTAGCTTTCTGGGCTTAGTGGGCTACTACCGACGTTTCGTCGAGGGGTTTTCTAGTATTGCTGCACCACTGACACGCCTGACTAGAAAGGGCGTAAAGTTTGTTTGGACCGAGGCATGCGAGACCAGCTTTCAGGAGCTGAAGCAGCGGCTTGTATCTGCGCCAGTTCTTGTACTGCCGTCTGGAGAGAAGGGTTTCACTTTGTATACCGATGCATCTCTCCTCGGATTGGGCACTGTGCTTATGCAGCATGGACGGGTGGTTGCTTATGCTTCCCGGCAGCTGAAGGACCATGAGAGGAACTACCCCGTACACGACTTGGAGTTGGCCGCTATTATTTTCGCGTTGAAGATCTGGAGGCATCATCTTTATGGGATCACCTTCGAGATCTTCACGGACCACCGGAGTCTTCAGTATCTCTTCACTCAGCGAGAGCTGAACCTTCGACAGAGGAGATGGATGGAGTTCCTGAAGGACTATGATTGCACCATTGACTATCATCCTGGGAAAGCCAATGTGGTAGTAAACGCACTGAGTAGGAAGACCAGAGCAGTCTTAGCCTGTCAGCGGGTGATTGTCACAGAGTTGATCCAGAGTTTTTCAGAGCTGGGATTAGAGGAGCAGTCCCAGACAGAGAGGGGTTTGTTGGTGACTATGGTTGCACAGTCAGCTATCAGGTCTAGGATCAGAGAGGCACAGGCCAGTGACCAGCATCTACAGTCTTTGGGCAGTCGTATTTTCGCCGGGCAGCCGCCTGACTTTACGCGGGACGATGAGGGCGCCCTGTGTTTCAGAGGTAGACTGTGTGTGCCAGAGTCGCACCCAGTCATGGAGGAGCTGTTACAGGAGGCTCATCGTTCACGGTTCGCTATACACCCAGGCGGGACTCGGATGTATCGTGATTTGAGGCGTTCCTATTGGTGGAACAACATGAAGAGAGACATTGCGAGTTTTGTTGCGAGATGTCTCATCTGTCAGCAGGTTAAGGCAGAGCACCAGAGACCTGCTGGGTTACTTCAGAGGATTCCCATTCCCGAGTGGAAATGGGAACATATTACGATGGATTTCGTGGTGGGACTGCCCAGGACTAGGAGAGGTCACGATGCAATTTGGGTGATCATTGATCGATTAACCAAATCAGCACATTTCTTAGCGATTCGGAGGACGGATTCTCTCGACAGGTTAGCAAAGTTATATTGTCGAGAGATCATCAGATTGCACGGAGTACCTCTGAGCATTATATCGGACAGAGATCCTCGATTCACTTCCCGTTTTTGGCAGAGCCTACAGAGGGCCATGGGGACAGATCTTCGGTTCAGTACAGCATTCCACCCACAGACAGACGGTCAGTCAGAGCGTACGATTCAGACACTGGAGCACCTGCTGAGATCATGTGTTCTGGATTTCGGAGGCAGCTGGGAGGATCATTTACACTTGGTGGAGTTCGCCTACAACAACGGCTATCATTCGGCGATTCAGATGGCGCCGTATGAGGCGTTGTATGGTAGGCCATGTCAGACACCCACTCTCTGGGAGGAGGTTGGGGAGGCCCAGCTGTTAGGACCAGAGAGAGCTCAGCAGGAGGCGGAGCTTGTACGCACTATCAGACGGAGGATGTCAGAGGCACAGGACCGCCAGAAGAGTTACGCTGATCAGAGACGGAGACCCCTGGAGTTCTCGGCAGGCGACCATGTTTTCCTTCGTGTTTCACCCACGAAAGGGGTGAAGAGATTTGGACTTAGAGGTAAGCTAGCTCCGCGGTACATTGGACCTTTCCAGATTCTGGAGAGGATCGGAGCCGTAGCTTACCGTCTGGCACTTCCTCCTTCCTTGGCCGGTGTGCATGATGTGTTCCACGTCTCTATGCTGAGGAGATACGTGGCCGACCCAGCACACATTTTATCTGAGGTACCGGGTTCGCTGCAGCCAGATGCTACCTACGAGGAGGTTCCTGTACGGATCTTGGAGTACGGGGAGCGTCAGTTGCGGAACAAGACAATCCGACTGGTTAAAGTCGGATGGCAGCATCATTCAGATGCCGAGGCGACTTGGGAGCTCGAGGACACCATTCGAGCTCGCTACCCCCACTTATTTGTTTGAGGTACGTGTGAGTTTTCATTCAGTACATATATACTGCATATCTCCTGTTCAGTGGGTTTGTACTGTATGTTCTTACATGGTGCTTGTAAATCATAAATTTGAGGACCAAATTTTTGTTAGTGGGGGAGAATGTGAGAATCTGGGAAATTTGAGGGCTAAAAGGCAAAACTTTCGAAATTAAGGGCATGGTTGGGATTTCGAAAAGCTGAATGGGTTTTTCTGCAAAAAGGCCACCCCTTATTAACATTTCGTTTTTCCCATTCGGCGTGCCCTAGCCGCAGCAAGCCTCTTCGATCCCACCTCTTCTCTTCGCCTTCCGCCACAGCCAGACGCGCCGCCCCCTTCCTTCGTTCTCTTCTCCTCTCGCGTGCCCTAAACCGCAACCGCCCGACGTAGTGTTCGCCCTCTTCTCTGCTTCGATTGAAGTCACCAAAGAACCAACGCCGACTTCTTCCTTCGTTCCACTCGTAATCTTGATTCACAAGATACTCCGCGACCACCAGCCGGAGGTGGGTTTCCCGAGCGCTGTTGTCGCCTTTTTCTCACGATCACTCCATCGCGAGCAAGCAAGATCATCGGGCCTTCTTCCTCCTCTGATTGCAGATTTGGTAAGAGCGGAGATTTGGATTTCTTCGATTTAGTTGTTCCCTGAGTTGTACCCTAATCGTTGATCCACTGAATTTGGGATTCTTGGCTTAAGCTAAACTAGAGCTATTCTTAGGGATATTTGTTCTACCCTGTGGGAGCAGGTGCGCTAGACAACTCACGGTCAACGATGAACTCTGGTAAGCATTGATTGTTTTCGATTTGTTCTTCAAATGGAATTGTATTAGAACAGTAGGATTGGGTTGTGCTATCAGTTTGGATTCTTATGTCTCCGTGAGTTGTTTTGCTTTGGATGATCTTGAGACGAATCGTGTTGACCATTCTTGAGCTTGAGTGATCAGTAACGGGGTTGATGAAGGATGAATGGGTGTAGTTGGATCCCTGTAATGGAATAGGTTTCCTATGTTTTGAATCGGAGTTATGTGTTGATAGCAATTTGGTTTCGAACTGTGTGTTGTTGTGTTTTTGCACTGGTTTAGCTTTTTGCCGTGAGCAGAGTTGATCAAGGATGGCTTGGGCTATTGTTTTCCTATTGCTGTGATTTGGGTTGGTTGTAGGTCAGAGGTGGTGTTTTGGTGAGTTGCCGTGAGGGGTTAATTGGGGATTAATTGGTTATAATTACCCCTAAATAATTTAGATGGTATATTGGCTAGGAAGTTAGGGATTAATTAATTGTAATTAATCCTAATTAACCTAGAGGTGTTTGGTTAAGAAGTTAGGATTTAATTGGGATTAATTAATTATAATTAATCCTAATTAATCAAAGGGGTGTTTAATTAGGATTGATTGATTAGAATTAATCCTAAGTAAATTAGAAGTTATATTTGGCTAAGTGATTGTGTATTTGATGCAGGATATTGAGTGTCGTGGCTATCTTCGTCGCGGCTATTATTTTTGGACGGGGGTTCTCGACGCTTGGACTTCTTCATATCGATGCGGGTACTTCTGTTTATGCATAGCTAGACATAGTTAGCAGTAGGGATACCTGATATTGTTATCTCTGTGCTTTTGCTTCGGTAGTTGTATCCGTTAGCTTTACTGCTTACTATATCTGTATGGATTGATGATGCATAGTTTACCTTATACCTTACACTAGGATTTAGGTATTGGTGCATATCGGTTATATGGACTACTGCATATCATGTAGATGACAGCAGGGTTAGATAGTGGATGATGCATGGCATAGTGACACGCATCATTATTGCACGTAGCATAGGGGACGATCTTTGACTCCCTGGAGGTTGAGATGGTCGTCGTACTTACTACTCGTGTAGGGGCATATGTAGGCGACCCTTGACTCCCCTAGTGGTTGATAGGGGCCGTCAGACCTGCCACATGACCTGTCGTGCAGCCCCGTTGGCGGACCCGGGCACTGCAGCAGGTCCCCTACCTATCCGATGATAGCAGGGACGTTTAGAGCGTTACTTCACCCGATGGTGGGGTACGTTTATGGTCTCCGACCCTACCCATTCGGTCCCGCGTGTGCATTATTGACCGTCTGTTCGTGCAGGGAAGACCAGGTCAGAGCCCTACCCACTCGGTTCGCGTGTTTCCGCGACCTATACCGACTGGCGTCAGGGGTGGCCCATGTTGCATCATGAGCATGCTCTGCATCTCTGCACTTGGTTGTGTTTGCTGCACTTGATTGTTGCACTTGGTTGACATGCATACTACCGGGTTTGGATCGACGCAGGTAGGTATGTAGTTTCCTTTACTGCTTATAGTTCAGTTCTGCATTTCTTTTTACTGCAGTTATCTTCAGTATTGTGATAGATAGATAGACGGTGACTTACTGCTATTATTTTTCTTCCTGTGCATATCAGTCTGTATTCGCTGAGTTCGTAGGACTCACCCCGTTAGCTCCCTGTTTTTATTTCAGGATGATGGTCTGGAGTGCCCGGCAGTAGGTATAGGAATGTATTCAATTCTGTCCCATGGTGCTCAGCAGAATGTAAACTAAGGAAGAAAAATATTTTTGCAGCTAAGAAGAAAAAAAAAAGAGAGAAGGAAGAAGCAAAATGGCACGCAAATGGAAGACTTGGTACTATAAAATCATTGAAGTTTCTCTTATCCGAACCAAAACCTTGCTCCATTACATAATTGACCTTATTACAGAGAAAGAAAAAAATCAGGAGGAAAGAAAAGGAAGAAATTGACACGCAAATGGCAACATTGGCACAAAAGGGACTAGTGAGGAATGTTTTATTGAATTTTTGAAGGATAAGGCAAAAGTTTACATCCATGACACTTTTTATAGCATTAGAGGACTGTCAAGAGGGGCAAAGTACATTGGAAATATACTTGAGCACTCAAGTCTTCCACTCCATCAATTTTTCCATTTTCTTGACTTTTATTCCATTTCTCACCATTTTCTATGCTTTTCATTTGTTTTTATAGTTGTTGATCCTAATCATGAATAATGGTTGAGATTAGACAATAAGCAAGCCTATGGTAGTGCAAGAAACATGTGTATTTGAGTGAGCTCCACTTCCATCACCAACTTAGAACTTAAGAGAGAGCCACCAAAACTTCCCATGAAAGGCTAGTGATTTGAATTCATCTCAATGACTCATGATGGATGAAAAGGCTAAGTTATTGATTTAAGGACAAGATACTAATCCATAGAGCTTAGATTTATGAGAATTGACAACCTTAGGTAATTTCTTTTCATTTGCTTCTAATTATGCTTTAGAAAACCTAAGGGATACTTATTTAGTAGTTTCGCGAGACGCTCAAGGTTAAGTGTGGGGGAGTTGATAAGTACCATTTTTGTGATTATTTTAATTGCTAAAATCCATGTTTGACCCATGTTTTTATTGCTTAATTATGATTTTACCCTAGGTTTTGGAACTTTATCTTATTTTGGACTTAATTGCAAAATTACATAATTTTTGGATTATTTGGCCACTAATTTTCTGATATATTTTTGCAGGCATGAAAGGATCCTGGACCTAGGGCATACTGGGTCAAACCTGAGTCGGATGTGAACCGGATCGAATTATCAAGCTTACAATTAATCCGGGCCATCCGATTCAAGAGCGGCTAGATCTGAGCCATCCGGGACGATCTGAAGCAATCCGAGCTAGGGTTAGGGTTGATCAAGCTCTATGATCAAGATCTGAAGGTTTCATCCCAATCAGAGCTAAATCAACCGTTGGATCAAGCAAGGAGGGTTCTAGAGCGTCCATTCATAGATAGAGTTGATCTGGACCATCCGTTGCATATCTGGAGGATCCGAGCTACCACAAGGCAGATCCTAACCCCAGATCATCATCATAAAAGTTTGGCTCAAATCAGATCAAGATCTACCGTTGGATTTTATCAAAGCAATCTGAGCCGTCCATTTGTTTCTATTTAATCAGAAATGCGCAGCAGCTCTTCCCCGTCGCGTCTCCGCCGCTACAGTTCCCTTCATCGAGTTCTTCGTTTTTCTTAGTGTTTTTCTCCATTTCCGGGGCGCGACCCCTCAATTCTTCATCAAGATCATCATCTGAGTCCTTGGAAGATAGCTAGGATCGAAAATTCAGCTCAATTGGCATCAGAACAAGGGTGTTTGAGGGTTTCGGCATCCTTGCTACCCAATCGATTGTGTCTCGACCACAAGCCACCTCCGACCATTTGAGCTGCTTGTAGGGGTTCTCAGGTGAGCTCAGAGGGTCTTCAAATCACAATCGCAAGCCATCAATCGAGACAAGAGAGATTGGACTGGAATTTCTTCCAGCTGATTCAGTTTGAGCAGAGTGATCGATTAAGGCTGTTTTTCCACTGATTTGCTGAGCCTAGGGGTTCGAAGCCGGCTCTTGATTGACAACCAAGAAGATTGCGAGCTTAGGGAAGATTGAGGAGTAGCTTAGATAGTTAAATTTCAGTGTTTGTAGCTTAAATTCTATTTCTGCACTTGTTCTGTTTCTACATTTTCTGTATCAGATGTTTAAGTTTCATTTCTTGAGTTGCTTTAGTCTTAATTAGGTTCAATTCTTGCAGGTAGTCAGTTAGTGAACTTGTGTAGTGATAGATTGCATTTAATTTCAATTTACTTCCTGTTAAAAGCTTGCGTGCCAATTTTTATTGCTGCGTATCAGCATCTTTAGTTTCTAAAATTTTCCAGCATTTCATTGTTGCGTGCCAAGTTTTATTTCTGATTTTTGCATCTTCTTTCAATTTCGATTCTTATGTAGTTAATTCCTTGCAATTGAAGACAACATTGGACATGTTAATTCATTATATTTGAGTTTGTTTCTCATTCAATTTCGTTTCTGAATTTTCAGCTCAGTTGTTTTGCGTTTCCACTCTTATTCCTGCAATTAGGCAGTTTCGTTTTGCAGTTTTTCAGCTTTTAGTTTCAGAAATTGCATCGTGTGAATTATAGTTCTAGGAATCTTGTGCGGACATTAGCTTGATGCAATCAGATTTAGTTGTTTTGTTGGGTTTATGTATCCAATTGGTTTCTGAATTGCTGCACACCAACTCTGAATTTCTACACATCCATTGTTCTAAAAATCAGCCTCATATCCTGCATCAAATCCCAGCTACATCCATGGTTTGATCCTGCAGAAATATAAATCATATTGAAACTGATCCATCTGATATCTGCACATCAGTTTTAGTGCATCAATGAGTGGTTACTGGATTTATGTATCTGCACCCGAAATCTGTCAATTCCAATTCTGAACTCTTAGCTGAGTTGTATGCATATTAAACCCCATTTCTGCAATTCTAGTTCCATTCCTGCAAGAATTGATTGATAAATGTCTACATCGAGTGTTGGTGTACACTAGCACTCCAAGATAAATTTTGAAAGGTTTCATTTTGTGCCCCTTCAATTGGGGTTTGGCTTGTTTGTTTTTACTCTGATTTGTAGCTGAATTTCTGCACCTTTGCCTGGCTTTTCGACATTTATTTCAGCTCAGTGATAGGATAATCTGAGGGAGCAGTTTTTGGCCTGGATTCCTTAATCTACACTAGCAAATTTATTCACTGATGGATTATCCTTCTAGCTGATCCAATAAGTATAGTTCTAAGCTGTAGGTGACAGATTTGCCATTTAGCATAGGATTCTTTTGGCACATTCAGATTTCCTCTTCTTTGGTATCAAGCGGCCATTTCTGAAATCTCTTTGTGTTTGTTTGCTTCCAAAAAGTGTAACTAGTGTGTTAAGCTGGTTGGTTTCCGAAAACTGCATCTATCTATTTGCTTAGCCTTTGTTGCATTTGAAATGAGATTGGTTTTCCAAAAATTTGGTTGAGCTCATTGGTTGCCATATCTAAGTTAAGTTGCTTGGTTCAGTTTTCTTCTGTTTTTGTGTTTTCAATGCGATTTCATTTCATGTTTGCAACCCAAAAATCCAATTACTTATTTGAAACCCAAAAATATTAACGACACACAAATACAAGCGCGAACCCAACAAACCTTCAACTAGTCCCTGAGAAAAATACGACCTGTGACCCCTATATTAAATTTTCATACTTTTGATTGTAAAAAGGGTTTCCAGTTATTCATTCACATTTAAAATTTGAGGCCTACTTTCGTGACACTTAGTTTGGGCCCGTCAGTGGGTTCCCGAAAACATCACGAGCAAGCATACCCTGGAGACCGACCCGGGAAGACGCACGCCCGAGATCACCTCGGGAGGTTAGGTCCCCGAGACCACCTCGAGAAGGTAAACGCCCGGGACCCCCAGGCCAAAAGACTCCGAGATCACCTCAAGGTAGTTGAGCCCAAGGAGTACTCGACCTCAAGTAACGGTCCCCCTTTCTTCGGATCTATGGATAATCATCATCTATAATCACGGGATGATCATGACCCGTAATACACGGCCATTAACACCTTCATTATCGCAACGGTCCAGATTTCATGGGGCGACGCCCGTTACAAGGGTTATCCAGTAACTGAAGATCGAGAGGACGTGGCGAAGATCATGGAGACACGTATGACCACCACCTCAGGTATAAAAGGTACTCCAACTCTTCCGATAAAGGGGTTATGCACTCTCTAACTTAAGCATCTTCTCCTTGCTTTCTTCCATCTCCTAACTGAGGCACTGACTTAGCGTCGAAGTGGGCTCCGCCGGACCACCTCCGGCGTGTTCCCATTAACACTCGTGCTAATCTCGCAGGGTGAGAGTTTTTCCTCTAGCGTCAGCATCTGCGTGGGTTGGACCTGATTACTAACCGTCGACGTCGATTCCTTCCAGAATAAGTTGCATTATTAATCAAGTGGCTTCTTGCGCTGCCAAACTCTACTTTTCTACTGGATGATTAAGGACTTACGAGTTGTCACTTGTTGCACCACAATATTATTGTCCCTGTCATCAAGTTAAAGATTAGATCACCATCAACATTACAGTAGCCAAATAATCTTGTGTTCAATTCCGCTAGCTTTTTGTAAAAGATTTCATAGTTAAGTGCTCTCTCCTCTAATATACCGGAGGATTTTGATATTCTTCTACCTCCAAATGTGATTTCTTTGGATTTTGCATATACCTTCTCACTATTCCAACTGCCTAAGATATGCTTGTTCAAAGGCATTAGGAAGTAAGGTGACAATTAAGTAGAGAGAAGCTTAATTATTACTGATGAGCTTTCATATAGTGGTGAATGGAAATCATCTCCATCTTGTTCTGGAAGGGGTCGAGCTAGCAGCCAAGGAGAATATTCTTGCCTCTTAAACTTCACACTTCACCTACCCTTTCCCTTTCATTAGCTCCATCTACTTTTGGTGATCTTGGCTGCAGGTTGCTTGCTTGCTTTTCTTGATGAATAATTAAGTTGGTGCTCCGACAAGGAGGAGCCTCCTATCTTCGTTTCTTTCTATTATCCTTGGGGATGCTTTTGCGCGTTTAGGGTCCATGCTTGACGGCGATCGAGCTTTGGGGATCACAGAGGGGGTGGCTAAGGAAGGGCCGTCCGTTGTCCACTTGGATTGTAGATTCTGCAATATCTCAGAGGCAATGCTCAATCTCTGCTGTCTTATTCAACAAATTATCATCGTCTTAATTATATCGGCCCTTGAACGTTGGCGGTCGGGCTTGTTTAGGTGCCCATTTAAATAGTTGTCACTTTCTTGTCTCTGCTAGCGTTGATAATTAAGCCGATGGTCTCTTCTCAGTATGCTCGGCATACAGCATGCTCAGCTTAATTTCTCTAGCTCCTCCTAGACTTAGAGACAAAGTTTCACATGGTTAATTATATATCTTGCTGCTACCTGTAAGCTACTGTGCAAAAAACTGAGTTTTGACTACTGTTCTCTGTCCATTCTTGTATCTCGATCCAAATAAACGAGAAATTACTAGGATTGTTCTCATCTGTGCATAAGGCGTGAAGTGGAGGAAGGGTCATATTCCATTTCACGTGATGATATCCGATTACAATTTATTCTCGTTGGCCTGCTGTTACCTTATCCGGCTTGAGGTTATGGTCCCAACTCCCAAACCCTTCCAATAATTTTGGACCAACATATGCCACCTCATAATATATATCTATATTATAGAATCCTTTTTATTATGATGGAAACTTATAGAAATCGATCAGTCCATTGAGAATTTGGGACGAGAAGATCAAGCAATTGATAGGAACTCAATCAAAACCTAATAATATCAATATGTCCGTCTTCCCTACGTACTAATTACAAGATCTAAATTAGCAGTCTCCATGATTTACCATCTTTGTATTGACCGTGGGACAGATTGACGGGGTTGTTGGGATAAACGAATCATCTTTTACCACTTTATAGCAACTCAATTAAGTTGAATGAAACATAAGCTCGATAAGATGCATATGGTAACATTTTGATTTTAATTTGTTGGTTTAAAATGCTGTCGATTTTAGTGATAGATTGAGCAACATATAGGGATTTTAATATTTTTTTATAAATCAAAAATCACATTGTCACATATAAAACTCTTAATATAAATTAGTCTCTTATGAGCAACATATCGCAACATTTTAATGTCTTAATCACGTGGGCGCAACAATCCTTTATATGAGAGAGATCAGATATCCAACGAGGTATTTTGCACAAATTAGAAATTAACGCCAAGATCTATTGGAGCAAACAGGTCACTGTCAGGCCCCTAGGCTCCCAAACGGAGGACGGCAAGCCCTAGGCTCCCGAACGGGGCACAACCAAACACTAGGTTGCTTGCTCCAACAGATTCGGACACGACTTAGTTGTGTTCGGTGGCACAGTCGTGTCCGCCTAAAACGGTTAGATTGTGCCCAGCACCATGACAATGTTTCTTCACGCTCGTCAAAGTCCGAAGCTGCCATGCTCTAGTCGTGGTTCCCATCACGACCATGCTCGACTTCAACTATATATGAGCTATCTCTAACAATCTCCATCTTGGCAAATATCCACTCATTTGGAGAAACACGATTATCTGAGAATACCTCCTCCTGGAACACTGAGTTCTGGTTGCAATCCTCTAGCGACTAGCGAAACAGATCAAGTTCAAGAAATAATTGATTTTTTTGTGGTAGCTGGCTATGTCAACATATCTGTAACATTTTCTGAAGTGTGGACCTTCTCAAGTATAATTTTCCCTGATCCTGTGAAACCTCGTATCAATCAGATTAGAGTAACATATCTGTAACATGTCTAGACTCGCATCTAGCTTTGATATGTCTTCACTAAAAACATGCGTGTAGGCTGAACATCCAAACACTCTTAGATTGGAGTAATCAATCAGATTTCCTATCTATACCTCCTCTACTACTTTAACGTCTAGTGTTGCTCTCGGAGATCAATTGATCAAGAAGCATGTCATGTTTACTGCCTCTGCCCAGAAATTGTTTGTAAACCCTGCATTCAACCTAAGACATCCTGCTCTCTTAATTATTATCCTATTTAACCTTTCCCCTACACTGTTTTGCTATTGTATTTTGCAAACCATGAAGTGTCTATTGATATCTTGTTGCTCATAAAATTTTTGGAACTTTGAATCCATATACTCAGTACCATTATTCGATATAAGGCATTTGATCTTTTTTCCAATCTAGTTTTCTATTTCAATTTTCCTCATCTTGAACTTTGAGAAAGTTTCTGACTGTGACTCATGATGTACACTCAAATCCTTCATGTGACATTCCTTGCTTAGTAGGTTTAACTTGATGACCTCCTTCATACTCTTTACATAAATCACCATGTCATCCACATATAGTAGTAAGAAGATGAATGAATCGTCATTAAGGTTCCTCACGTAAATGCAACAATCATACTCACATCTTGTGTACTCGTTTTGAACCATGTAGGAGTCAAAATGCGTGTACCACTGTCTTGGAGATTGCTTTAACCTAATGACTGATAGCTTCTACATTACAAAAAATATTAGTTAGAGGTTTAGGTTTGTCGATAGAGAAGATTGATTGTTATATAAATAACTGCCTGATATTTTGAAATGAAGACAACAAACTAAGTGATTATAAAATCTGTACTCACCCTTGTTATAAGCATCGCACTCGCATACCAGGGAAGAAGAAGAAAAATATTGCTTGAAAAGTGATGTATTACTTTCCATTAACTGCTAGACTTCAATGCTTATATACATCTGCTACTACAACTTGCCACATGATGTGACATCATAAGCACGAGGATGAGTATGAGCACGAGCACGAAGG